>OY744481.1:227145204-227300827 GCA_963556165.1 Tipula helvola | reverse complement strand
TACGCCCGGAATGTCGCTCTGTCGTCGCTCAAGACTTTCCTGGTTTGGCGTGTAGTCTTGTGTTGGGAATAGCGTTTCCACAATCTTTTTGAGCAGTACTGAGCAGCTCGGTATTGGCGCTCTTTGGCATGGGAGCTTCCTCATTACCATTTTGTACGCTGTGCCCCAGGGGTCCATTTCAGCACGATCACATAGCTCTGCAAAGGTTCGGCGTTTACTATGTTTAACAGCATCTTTCAGCTGCTTTCTAGCGGTTTTAAACCTGTCTTATAAGTCCTGGTAGTGTGGGCCTCCTCTGGACCGCTGGTACCTTCTCCTGCATTGGTGGCATACCTTACGCAGCTTGGCAATATTTTCTGTCCACCAGTAGATCGGTTTATGGCGTCCACCATAAGTCCTCCTTACCATTGCTGCATCACACGCCATTTTTAGCTGCTTCGAGAGTTTGTCTGCCTTCTCCCTTGCCGAACCACTCAATGACATGCCCTCTAGCATGACCGCAAAGACATCACTATCAAACGTTTCGGCCCTCCAGCCTGTATGCCTTCGGTCCACGGCTCGGATCGCTACGCTTGTTTGGGATCGCAGGTCACAAATAATTGCCCGGTGGTCACTGTGTGTATAGATGTCACTCAGCATCCAGGTCGCTTGCCTAACTAGTCTACTGCTGATGTAGGTGAGATCAATCACTGAGCCCACTCCATCCTTGGTGAATGTGTGCTGCGCACCAGTGTTTATTAGGACTATGTCTAGGGTCGCAAGTGCATCCATGAGAATGCGTCCTTTGGTTGTTGTCCGAGTGCAGCCCCATTCCGTTGACCATGCATTGATATCACCGGCAATGATTACCGGGTTTCTATCATGTGCATCTAGACTTAACCTGTCCAGCGATGTTTCGAACTCTTCTGCAGTGAGACTTGGTGGCATGTAGCAACTGTAGACTATTATACCACCGATGGTGTGTGTGTGTGTGGTGTGTGTGTGTGTGTGTGTGTGTGTGTGTGTGTGTGTGTGTGTGTGTGTGTGTGTGTGTGTGTGTGTGTGTGTGTGTGTGTGTGTGTGTGTGTTTTTTTTGTACCTACATGTACATATATGGATGTTTATGTGTATGTTTATGTTTATATGTACATATGTGGTTGTATACATATTTGAATGTGTATGGTTTTGTGTTTATATTTTGATTGGGCATATCTGTAAATATGTTTGAATTTTTGTTTTACGATTGACTTGCACGTAAGATTACGGATTAATTGGTTCTATTGGAAAATTATATGCTAGAATCTTTCTAGTAAATTAACAAATGCGGAATGACGTTATGAGTGTGGGGAAATTTCACGTTAGTAGCGTAATCTATCGTTATGGTAGCAGTAAGCAATATAATGGGCAGATGCTCTGATATAGCGAACAAATCCAGTTAAATTAAATATCTGGTTATTTACTTTTAGGATTGTTGGAATTTTGGAGATATTAACGCTCTCGATTGTTTCGACAGATGTTTAACAATAAATAAAAATTACTGAACTAGCACACACTTGGTTTATGACTTTTTCATTTCCGCAAAGACAATACAGTGCATTTGGCTCTTTGATACAATTTTGGATCATTTGAATCCCAAGTTTATCTAGTTTCTGTAGATCCATTGGAAGATATTTATAATGATCGATTCCGTCTATATCGCATGAGTCATGACTGACATGTTGACATTGCCTGAATACTAGAATATTTAAGTTCATTTAGAAAGTGAGTGGATATTTTAGTAATGTTCGCCGTACAATCCCATTCTAAACCATAAAGCTTCGCTAATATGGCATGTCGATGTACTTTTGCTGACTCATCTTTCCGATTTAGCAAGGCATTCAGTAAATTGGAAAAGTGTTTGTCCTTATTTTGAAATTCATTATAAATATTTAAAATACATTAAATAAATGCATCGAAAGCACAAGTGTTGTGGTAATGGTCGTTTTTAAGACTTCCATTCTTTAAAAAATTGAAATGGTCTGTTTCTAAAATTTGAAAAACCTTTAATTTTTTATTATTTTTAGATCTTGTGGGGATTTCGGTGTATTCAATTTGAGAACTTAAATGTCCAATTATCGAACCTTTCCTTTCATTCTCTTCCGATGCATTTAATTTTGTAATCAAGCTTTGAGAAAAATAAGTAGACTTTGCAGTACTTTTGGGTTGTCCACGCCACATCTCTTCCTCCTCGAGAACTGCCGAGAAACTTTTTTCTTCGGGATTTTTATGTATTAAATTATGAGTTTTCGATATTTTCAGTTTCTGTTTATTTTTGGGTACGTTTAAGGCGTTTCCTTGTAAGTAAGCAATGGTTTCGTTTATCGATTTCTTTGACAAATCTTAATGGCTTGGCTGGAAGATTTCCAAGGGTCAAAGTTCGTTTCATTCGGCGTTTCAGGCTATCACGCCATCCACCCGTCAGGAAAAGCGAGAGGAGGTTCAACCATATTTGTGAAGGAAAACATCAAACATTACGAAGGAGTAAAAATTGAAGAAGAAATTATGCAAGTAGCCACCATTAATGTTCGAATAAATAGTCAAAAGGTAATCAACATACATATCTTCAATATATTGCCCTCCACGTTATAATCTGACTAAAGAAAACTATGTTACGTTACTCAAATCGCTCGGTTTTAACTTCATAATCGGAGGCGATTTTAATGCTAAAAATACATATTGGGGATCAAGGCTAACAACCCATAAGGGTAAGGAGCTATTTGCAGCTGGTCGGGCACTAAACTGCGAGTTCCTGTCTGGAGGTAAACCAACATATTGGCCAGCGGATACTAATAAGATACCAGATTTGATAGATTTCTTTGTAACAAAAGGGATATCTATAAACTACGTATTACTCGAAAACAGTGAAGGAATTTCATCTGACCACACACCTGTCATTATGACACTCAGTGATACCATTATCAAAAAAGAAAATTTACCTAGGTTAACAAATAATAAAACAAACTGGGACCTCTTCCGGAAAATAGTCGAAGACAATACGGAACTACAAGTACCAATTAAAACTCCGGCAGAACTTGAGGTTCAATTGGAGCTGCTGAACAACAGTATTCTGCAAGCAGCATGGCAGAGTACTCCTCCTACTTGTAATCAAACGGAAAGTTACATCAACTACCCAGTAGAAGTGAGAGATCTGGTTAGAGAAAAGCGGAAAGCTCGAAAAATCTGGCAGAGGAATCGAGCACCACAAAGCAAATCACGACTTAATTATTTAAGCAACAAATTAAAAATGCTTATCAAAGAAGTCAAGAACAAATCTTTTAATGAATACCTGGCTGGCCTTTCTGGCAACAAAGACACTAATTACTCCCTTTGGAAAGCAACTAAAGGTCTTAAAAGGCCTAAAGTACAAATAGCTCCTATCAAGAATGACGATGGAACTTGGGCTAGAAGTGCCAAAGAAAAAGCTGCATTGTTTGCAGACTATCTTGAAAACACATTTCAACCCCTCCCAAGGCAAACAGTTGAAGAAAATATAATTTCAGTAAATAAAGTGGATAACCTAAACATAAAACCTGTAACACTACAAGAGCTAAAAGATGAAATTAAAAACAACTTAAGTTCAAAAAAATCCCCTGGTTATGATTTAATCACTGGACTTATAGTTAAAACTCTCCCAGAAAAAGGAGTACGAAAATTACTGCAAGTAATCAATGCAGCCTTCAGATTAAAATACGTTCCATACCAGTGGAAAGTGGCAGAGGTGATAATGATTATAAAACCTAACAAGCCGCCAAACAAGAAAACATCGTACAGGCCGATTTCCCTACTTCCTATAATTTCAAAATTATTTGAAAAGTTACTACTCAAGAGATTAAAATCAGTAATAGAAGACAGAAAACTCATTCCTCCTCACCAATTTGGATTTATAGAGAGACACTCTACCATAGATCAAGTGCATAGAATCACAGATCTAATTGAAGATGCTCTGGAAAATAAAAAAATATGCTCAAGTGTATTCTTGGACGTATCTCAAGCCTTTGACAAAGTATGGCACCGAGGCCTGGAATATAAACTACACAGAGATCTGCCGAAGCAGTTTTACCTGATTTTAAAGTGATATCTAGCTGATCGACGCTTTCGTGTGAAACATGAAGAGGAATACTCCGAATTAAAGAAAATATCGGCGGGAGTTCCACAAGGGAGTGTTCTGGGGCCGATACTCTATATACTTTATACGCGAGACGTGCCAAGCACAAAAGGAACAAATATTGCAACATTTGCGGATGATACTGCAATCTTGGCAACTGGAAACAACATAGAGGAGTCAACCAGCAAATTACAAAACGCTGCTAATTCATTGAGTAATTGGACGAAGAAATGGCGCCTTCAACTCAACGAAACTAAATCTGTACATATAAACTTTACCAACAAAAATGTTAATTGGTTACCTGTTCGACTGAATTCACAACTTATTCCACATGCAAACACGGCAAAATATTTAGGAATGACCCTTGATGCTAAACTCAAGTGGAAAGAGCATGTTAAAAAGAAAAAAGAAGAGTTAAACATCAAATATAGAAAAATGTATTGGCTCATAGGAAGGAACTCTGAGCTAACATTACATAATAAACTGCTATTATATCGGCAGATATTGAAACCTGTATGGACGTATGGTATACAGCTATGGGGCTGTACCAAGAAAACTAACGTAAAAGTAATTCAAACTTTTCAAAATAAAGTCTTGCGTAGTATGGTCAACGCACCATGGTATATAAGGAATGATAACCTTCATAAGGATCTAAAGATGGAGTACGTCAGTGAAGAAATTAAGAAATATGCTAGGAAACACGTACAGCGCCTCAGTCAACATGAAAATGCGGATTTGCGTCGTATGCTGAACAACCAAAATCCAGTAAGACGGCTTCGAAGAACGAAGCCCTTAGAACTAGGACAGATAAATTAATGAAGTATCCAACCTGGAGCTAACCGATGGGTTATTCTCCTCAAACAGTTAACATCATTTAATATAGATAAATTACTAGATGAAATTGTATTCAGTTGTAATATTTGTTAAATAAAATAAAAAAAAAAAAAAAAAAAAAATTCGGCGTTTTATAACGGAAAAATAGTTTTCGACATTTCCATTGCTATACACTTTCCCATTAAAAATAGTTGACCTAAATGGTAGGTACGTTAGGTATTTTTTTAAAAATAATTGCAAAAATTCCGGGTTATAATACGAATTAAGTGGAAGATTTTTGTCAAGAATAATTTCTTCAGAAATAGATTAAGTGATAGAGATGAAATCTTGGTAGAATTTACTTCATAGCAACACATAGGCTGAAAGCGATGATTATATGTGGTTGATAGACGAAATTTTAACTCAGCAACTACCAGGAAATGGTCTGAATCAATATTAGCTCCACGTTTAGTTTTGATGTTTTTAAGGCTAGAAAAATGTCTCTTTCATAAGAGGATGTGGTCGATTTGGTTGATCGTTGTCCCGTTGTTTAAGTTTAATGTAACTTTATGAATACGCTTATGTGGAAAGTATGTGCTGGCAACCACCAAGTTGTACAGTAAAGCTAGCTCGATAGTACGCGTCCCGTTGTTGTTTGATGTATGGTGCAAGGAGTTAGGGTCGATAGTGCTTCGATATGTACTACCAGCACTGCCAATTTGAGAATTGAAGTCGCCCAAAACAATTTTAATGTCATGTTGCTGAATTTTGCTCAGGACGGTTTCAAGCTGGTCGTAGAAAGCGTGGGGGCTTCTCCTCGATGGAGGCATGAATATTCACAAATAAGATGTTAATGTGAGTCCATGAAACCTGAGTATACAAATCCGATTACTGCCAGGCATGAAGTCAGTCACAAATTGACGACATCGATTACTAATCAAGAAACCGACACCAAATTCATGTTTATCCATATTTTTGCTATGACAGAGAGTTAGTCCGAAGCAGCTATAATCGGTGATGTCATTGCCGATTAGTCTTGTTTCCTGTAGCGCTACGAGGTCGAGTTTATACGTAAATGCTTGTTCGAAGAGCTGATGGAGGCTCTCCGGGCGGTTCAGGCTGAGTACGTTCCATGTTCCAAATTTAAAATCGTTGTCCTTATATCGTGTCTGAGGTCATTGTTGTGAATCCAAAAATATCCGAGACTCATGTTGAGGTTTTGTAACAAAAGAAGTTTTACAGATTTGGCTGTTAACCCAACGCCAACCTCCTGTAGAAGGACCACAGCCCTCACACTTTAGCCTACTCTTTTAACAGAGTAGTTTCTAGTGGCCGCCACGAAGAGGCAGTGTGAGCACTTGCTGAAGTTGTATGCAGTTACGGCACATGAAGCGAGTCTTGTGTTTATCCTCTGCATACCCAGCAGCCTGACCACCTTGTTGTATAACCTTGCCCCATTTACAAAGTCTAAATATTTAATTCTAAAACAAAATACATAAGACGTACACATTATTTTTCATATAAATACACAGAACTAACGTATTAGATTACAATACACATTCCATATAGGAATCCCCAACAACAACAAACAAAAAATAGTAAACATAAAGCAAAATTGACCTATTTAAAAAAGAAAACTATATACATAAAGATAACGCGAGAACAAAATAATATACACGCGCGCGCTACAATAACATTTTTTTCTTTTCTCTTCTCATCACAATTAAAAGATAAGAATGAATATCGTATACATACAATGTTGCGTTCATGCAAATTAATTTTTTTTACGTAATATATTTTAATATGGACTTGATCGACATTTAAGCAAATAAATAATTTTTAGTGACATCTTTAGTTCAAAAGCAATAAAGAAAAATTTTAGCAGTAGACGTTTAGGCGAAAAAATATTCACACGCGAAAAATGTAAGCTAAGCATTTTTTTTATCAAAGTTAAAAAAAATAAAATATTGAAACACGAGAGTCACACAAGCTGAATTAAATTACCGATCAAGCAATTTCCAAAGAAAAATTATTTTTTTAACGGATGTACCGTCTCGCTTTTCTGTAGAAAAAACTTTTGAAAAGTAAAATTTTAACATGAGACAATAGAAAATAAAAAAAAATGAAATTGTTGTTGGTTGGCATGAAAATCTTTTAGTATATAAGTATAAAAATTTATATTATCATGATCAGTCCATCGATCACAAAACACAAGCCAGCACGTAAATTTAAAGTAGTTTTTTTTTAGTCTTTTTTCAACAATAATCATAAAGTAATCAAGTGCCGTCTGTTAAACAAAAAAAAATATATATATATATACAAATCAAAAATAATCCATCCAAGTGCCGTCTGTTAAATAAAAAAATATATATATATATATATACACAAATCAAAAATAATCCATCCAAGTGTTATTGTATTCGCTAAGAAAACTTTCTAACCGTACATAAATTAAGTGTTAATATCAAATCATACAAAAGAAAAATAACCAAAATCTGTGTACCAACAGTTTGTAAATTTAGAAAACTAAATAAAGAAATCGTAATAATTGTTCGAGAACAGTAAAGTGAAGTGAATAGTATAAATTCAACCGTAATAAAATTAAGAATTCTAACCAAAGCACCGGGTTGTTATTTTTCTTAAGAAGCAGAGATCCATTGGTTCCAGACAACAACTGTACATCTCCAGCAGTAATTAAATGTAAGTATCACCCTCCCTCAACTTACTAACTACAACCATTAAGGCTCTATGACATTGTAGCACCGAATCTCCGTTTAGTAACGGAGAGGGAAACCAACACGTGTAAAGCATATGTTTTCCCAGTGACTACCTTGTCCCCTAGAGTATCCGAATAGTTATACTAACACCGTGCTATAACGCACTACCTTCACATAGCTTGACTATTTAGGCCCGACGTTACAGAGATAACCCCCACCAGAGGTAAGTTATCGACTACTCGTTATTTAGAAAACTACCTATCGAAATACTAAAATACAGAATTGGCCCCCACCAGCGGTAAGCCAACTACAACCCAAACTGACATAAACAACAACAACTCATACATAATATAAAATAAAAACAATCGATACTAAAATTGCACAGTACAACCAACGTAAATTATATCGACAATCCTTAAAGAATCTTTTAATTTATCAAACTCGACAATAACAATCAATACAGCCAAAACATTTTCAACATTAGACATTATAATTAAGACGAGTCATAACCTTACTTCCCTTAATCATCATGAATACGATGTAGCTTCAAAATTCCCAACATTAAATACCCATCTAGACATATAGTCAAAACCTTTTTCTCAACATAAATGGCGCTGTAGGTAAAGTTTCCGTAGGACATCCGCGTTAGTTAATTAAGAAAAAATTTTCTTGCTTTAACATTAATTAGTAGAAGAAGTAGTGTAATATATGAGCGGCGCGAATCCTCTACCATTGGAATTTGGTAAATCACAAAAAACACCACGATCACCAACTCAAGTCAAACCAAACCCGCGAGCACCATCTTTATTCAGGGACAATCGAACGCGCTCCCAAACAGAAAATAGTAATAGTGATTCTGAACCACAAACATCTTGCGAATTAGAACCAATAAAAAACAAACAGCCTAAACTCAAGAACAAAGTGACAGAGGAACAAACTATACTACATACAAACAAAATAGACCAGAAGACAGTAGAGACATCAAGAGAAGAGCAACCCAGTGAACAAACACCAGTAGTTGAAGTAATAACACATCAAGAAGTAAAGGAACCAGAAGAAACAAAAGTCATCACAAAATACATTCAAGTAGCAACATCCAATAACGTAACACAACACAGAGCACCCGATCAAACAAAATCGCAAAACAAAACAAACAAAATGACGACAACAAGAGAAATCCAACAAAATATTACGACCATGATACCCGAATTCAGCGGTGAGGACGACAAAAATATAACGACAGATTTAACAAGATTTCTCGGATTAGCGGACAGCATATACAATACCCTTACAAAGCCAGAGGAAAAGAAAATATTTGGAAATCTGATAAAATTTAGACTGACGGGAGGAGCATATGCGAGAATCTGTAGCAGACAAATTGAAGACTACGAAGCATTAAGAACAGTACTAAACAGTATGTATACAAAAGTTTGGACATTGAATGAATTAGAAAAGAAATTCGTAGAGTGCAAACAATTATATGGTGAATCTATTAGGAACTATGGACAACGCGTAATCGAAGCACTGGAAAATTACAAAAATGGATACAGGACAAAATATAAGTTAGAAACAATAGACAAAACATACTCACAGCACTTAGAAATCACAGCAGTACAAACATTCAAAAGGGGACTAAACAACACAATACTAAAAGAAAAAGTAACAACAATAAAAGCAGAAGATGTGGACAGTATAGTAGAACAAACAGAGGACATAGAGAGGATGCTAGAAATAACAAACGGGGAGTTTACGCTGGAAAAGAAACTACAAATGAACTACCAAAACATACCGAACAGAAATATGTGGCAAAATAACCCAGTAATATGCAACTATTGTCAAAAACCGAACCACACATACGACGTGTGCAGGTCAAGAATCTGGTCACAAAATAGACCACAATTCCAAATAAACCAACAACAAAATACAAATCAATACAACCAGAGGTACAACACAAGCCCGGTACAACTAAGGAATACGTACACAGACGACAGTAGGACGCGATCAAATAACATGAGAAACAACCAGCAACAAGCAATGATGTTTGGTCAACCAACATCCCAAGAGTATAGAAGCAATCAGTCAGCAAATTATCAAGACAGAAACACAGAAATGGTACAGAGATTTAACAATTATAGACGACCTCCAGACGAGAGAAACACCGTAGATAGACCTCCAGAACATTACTCATTTGAAACGCCAAACAACTATGAACCTAAACCACAAGCAGCGAACACAGATATCGAGGAGAAATTCGCAAATATGAAAATAAACTTAATCTCAACACAACCCCAATTACACAATGAAGCACAGTATATTTATCAACCACAATCGGGAAACGAGCATGGACTCGCCGATATGGAATAGTAGGCCAAACCCGAGCGGGTCCAATAAAGCATCAAAATACAACAATAACAGAACCTACAATTACGCACACACGGAACATAGCCATGATCTCAACGAATGCAAATTATTTAGTCAGTAAGCAACCAGAAACCGTCGCCATCCAGACGCACAAAGATATAGTTAATAAGCAACCAGAAGCCGTCGCCACCCAGACGCACAATAATTCAACTCTAAAACAAACAAAAGCCGTCTCCAGCCAGACGCACGATAATTTAGTTCTTAAGCAAGCAAACGACGTCGCCAGCACGACACAAACAGAAAACCTAGATAATAAGCAAATACAAACAACCACAAGTTCGACAAATATCATGACACAAGATCATAAGCACAATCCAGCAGAGTCTATGGCTATTCCGAAAAGCATTCAAACAACAACATCCAACTTGAATTTAGCAAAACAAGGCGTAGAAGAACGAAAAACAAGCAACAAAATTCTAGCAAACGCAAACACACAAGCCGTTGCCAGTCCAACGCAAACCAAAAATATACAAGCCGTTGCCGGCCCAACGAAAATCAAAAATACACAAGCCGTTGCCAGCCCAACGCAAACCAAAAATACACAAGCCGTTGCCAGCCCAACGCAAACCAAAAACACACAAGCCGTTGCCAGCCCAACGCAAATCAAAAATATACAAGCCGTTGCCAGCCCAACGCAAATCAAAAATATACAAGCCGTTGCCAGCCCAACGCAAATTAAAAATATACAAGCCGTTGCCAGCCCAACGAAAATCAAAAATATACAAGCCGTTCCCAGCCCAACGCAAAATAAAAATACACAAGCCGTTGCCAGTCCAACGCAAACCAAAAATACACAAGCCGTTGCCAGTCCAACGCAAACCAAAAATACACTAGCCGTTGCCAGCCCAACGCAAATCAAAAATATACAAAACGTTGCCAGCCCAACAATACCACTGACGGGAGTAGGGTAAGGTAAATTTTTTTTTTATATATACACAGAAGTTTTTGTGTATATAACAAAACTTGTCTCCTCATGTCTCCAAATCACTAACAAACATGAGAGAACAAGAAAACTCAATTCGGCACAAAAATTAAAATTCCAAATTACAACTAACACACAAAACTTTTTTTTAACGAAAACTTTTAGAACGAAAATAAAATAAAGAAAAAAAAAAAAAAAAAAAAAAAAAAAGCAAATTCAAAACAAAATTAAACTACTAAAAATTAAATTCAATGATTAAAAACTAAATTAAATTATTAAAAACAAAACCCAATTACTAAAAATTAAATTCTAAAAATTAAATCAAGTCATTAAAAACTAAATTACTAAAAATTAAATTCAGTCAGTAAAAACTAAATTAAATTATTACAAAAAAAAAACAAAGTTCAATTATTAGAAAATAAATTCAATTCAAATACTAAAGTTAAATTCAGTGATTAAAAACTAAATTAAATTATTAAAAATAAAATCCAATTACTAAAAATTAAATTCAATTACTAAAAACTAAATTCAATTATTAAAAACCAAACCTGTTGGAAAAAACATAAATTTAAAAAAAAAAAAAAAAGATACAAGTCATAAATTTTTCTTTTAAAAAATTATTCATTACCACCTTAAACAAAACCCTTACCCCAAAACAAAAACAGTAATACATAGGAATAAGCATAGATAAGAATTAGAATAAAAAACTAGACTAACACAAATTAACGTAATAGCATAAACGAAGCCAATAAAGAAACAGTCAGAACACGGAAACAACAAAAAGATGTCAAGAAGAGGAAATCACACGCAGAACAATATTAAGAAAAAAAAAGTAACAAACTAAATATATTGGATGAAGTCAACAACGAAAATAGCAGGTCAACAACAAGGTCAAGATGTTAAATGTCTGAAGTAATAAAAGGAACTAGAACATAGTGCATTAGAGGGTCCATAGACAAGAGCAGACACAATAACAAGAAACATAATAATAAAACTAATAACAATTATAATAACGCATTATAATAATAACAAGAATATATATAAATAAAAAAAAATATAAATAATACGCATATTAATAATAAAAATGATAAACAAACTAGAAAAGGACCATGAACACAGCCAAACAAACCAAGAGGCTGAAAGCGAAAACATCATCCACAATCACAAGCCTAACCATTCTATTCACACAACACACAAGTGAATGGGAAACTCTTAAGATAGTCAGCGGACAACAAAGGTAAAACCAGTCCCACCAACGAACATCAGTATCAACTAAAAACACCATGAAGCCAACAATAAAGAATGTTAAAAAAAAAAAAAAAAAAAAAAAAAACACACATAAAATACAAAAACAGCTACAGGTGACAACAAATGGCAAAGTACCAAGAAGTAAACCGAGGAAAAACGACAGGCGGTCGACAATACATCAGAGCCTAATCTTACAAGATAGGTGAATCTCAAATAAGTTTGAGATGGCTAATTCTGTAATCCAAAAACAACACTCTTCGGACAACCGGAAACAACAAACATCTCAACAAGAGGATACTCTCCATCTATTAAGTTAAAATAATAAATAATACTAACAATAGAATTAGAAATTAGCAATAAATGAAGTTAGATTCTTAGACATACAAAAACATATCATTCGATAAGTGAAAATTCCCTTCTGAAATTTTCACTTCCCAAGGGAGGAAGGTATGTTGTATAACCTTGCCCCATTTACAAAGTCTAAATATTTAATTCTAAAACAAAATACATAAGACGTACACATTATTTTTCATATAAATACACAGAACTAACGTATTAGATTACAATACACATTCCATATAGGAATCCCCAACAACAACAAACAAAAAATAGTAAACATAAAGCAAAATTGACCTATTTAAAAAAGAAAACTATATACATAAAGATAACGCGAGAACAAAATAATATACACGCGCGCGCTACAATAACATTTTTTTCTTTTCTCTTCTCATCACAATTAAAAGATAAGAATGAATATCGTATACATACAATGTTGCGTTCATGCAAATTAATTTTTTTTACGTAATATATTTTAATATGGACTTGATCGACATTTAAGCAAATAAATAATTTTTAGTGACATCTTTAGTTCAAAAGCAATAAAGAAAAATTTTAGCAGTAGACGTTTAGGCGAAAAAATATTCACACGCGAAAAATGTAAGCTAAGCATTTTTTTTATCAAAGTTAAAAAAAATAAAATATTGAAACACGAGAGTCACACAAGCTGAATTAAATTACCGATCAAGCAATTTCCAAAGAAAAATTATTTTTTTAACGGATGTACCGTCTCGCTTTTCTGTAGAAAAAACTTTTGAAAAGTAAAATTTTAACATGAGACAATAGAAAATAAAAAAAAATGAAATTGTTGTTGGTTGGCATGAAAATCTTTTAGTATATAAGTATAAAAATTTATATTATCATGATCAGTCCATCGATCACAAAACACAAGCCAGCACGTAAATTTAAAGTAGTTTTTTTTTAGTCTTTTTTCAACAATAATCATAAAGTAATCAAGTGCCGTCTGTTAAACAAAAAAAAATATATATATATATACAAATCAAAAATAATCCATCCAAGTGCCGTCTGTTAAATAAAAAAATATATATATATATATATATACACAAATCAAAAATAATCCATCCAAGTGTTATTGTATTCGCTAAGAAAACTTTCTAACCGTACATAAATTAAGTGTTAATATCAAATCATACAAAAGAAAAATAACCAAAATCTGTGTACCAACAGTTTGTAAATTTAGAAAACTAAATAAAGAAATCGTAATAATTGTTCGAGAACAGTAAAGTGAAGTGAATAGTATAAATTCAACCGTAATAAAATTAAGAATTCTAACCAAAGCACCGGGTTGTTATTTTTCTTAAGAAGCAGAGATCCATTGGTTCCAGACAACAACTGTACATCTCCAGCAGTAATTAAATGTAAGTATCACCCTCCCTCAACTTACTAACTACAACCATTAAGGCTCTATGACATTGTAGCACCGAATCTCCGTTTAGTAACGGAGAGGGAAACCAACACGTGTAAAGCATATGTTTTCCCAGTGACTACCTTGTCCCCTAGAGTATCCGAATAGTTATACTAACACCGTGCTATAACGCACTACCTTCACATAGCTTGACTATTTAGGCCCGACGTTACAGAGATAACCCCCACCAGAGGTAAGTTATCGACTACTCGTTATTTAGAAAACTACCTATCGAAATACTAAAATACAGAATTGGCCCCCACCAGCGGTAAGCCAACTACAACCCAAACTGACATAAACAACAACAACTCATACATAATATAAAATAAAAACAATCGATACTAAAATTGCACAGTACAACCAACGTAAATTATATCGACAATCCTTAAAGAATCTTTTAATTTATCAAACTCGACAATAACAATCAATACAGCCAAAACATTTTCAACATTAGACATTATAATTAAGACGAGTCATAACCTTACTTCCCTTAATCATCATGAAGACGAGGTAGCACAAAATATTTCTCAACAACCTGAACAGCTCCAGCTCCGGCTCCAAAAAATAAGGAGATAAAAAAGTTGGCTTCGTCTCCGACTACCGCTTGGTTCCGACTCCGGCTCTAGCTCCGGCTCTGATTCCGGTTTATCAAAAATGCCCAGCTCCGTAGCTTGTCTCCGACTCCCTAGCCCTGCTTACATGGTCATTTTATAACGTTTGTCAAAACAAACTTCATATGTGAGAAGATTGTGAATTAGGTAATTGGTAATTATAAATAAATTGAACCTATTTGTTATTAATTTAGCTTTTCGACAACTTCCAGCATTAGTGTTCACTGTTCACACTAGTATATTATATAATTTAATATTACTGATTGTATAATTAGTAAAGCTATAAATCGTGTACAAAATATATTGGCACACAAGGAGTGCGGAAAATTATAATTAACTTGGACCAATGACGAGTTTCGAGGAAAACAAGTTTTCTCTAGGAAATTTCCGAAGAGCAAACCCAAGAAAACCCTTTTGAACACTTTCAATATAATCAGAATAAAACCTGTTGACTGGGTCCCATATATGACCACACCATATTCCAGTTGCGAACCTACGAACGATATTATATATACAGGGTGTATAGCAAAACATATTCGGACGTACAATTGATTGCTCTTTTCGAATCCGATGCCAAAAACAAGGGTTTCCCTGTAAAAAAATGACCTTGTCCTCAAAATGACCTTCAATATATGAAGGTCAAAGTCACAACCAAGCTCACCATTAAATTGCTTGTTGCAAATTACCTAAGACTAACCCTTGCTCATTTTTGTTTTGACCGAAATCCGCGAAATTTTTAGGGGTTTCCATACTTTTTCCTCGCAATTTCCTTCAGATGACCTTGGGGGTCATGGAAAACACACATTCGTCATGTCATCAAAAATAGGCGTTCTAATTTGAAAAATTGGCCTTGATCTACAAATGACCTTGAAGATGAAGGTCAAGGTCACAATCAGGATCACCATTAAATTCCTTGTTGAAAACTATATCGGGTCGCTGTATATTGAGGATACCAAATTTTCGATAGATTATGTCGCACAAAATGGTAGCCCCGATGTATGCACTCGAACAGTTTTAATTAATAACTCGGCTAATTAATTTGGGTGAATTAAATAATACACAAGGAATTTATTGACACTGAGTTATTAAGGCTAACAAAATTTGCTATTGTAGCAATATATGTATATATAATTACAAAGAAAAAATTAAATATTTTTCACCACAGTAAATGACATATACATATGTACATATGTTCTGATTTTATTAGTTCAAAATATAACGCGCGAGTGGTTAATAAAAATCGAGATGGAAAAATTCTGTTTCTCTTAAACATGAATTTTGTTTTTTTTATATTCGTAGCCCATTCCAAACTATGTGCGTTAGTATTAGTGATAGAATTTGGAGTGGCGAAACAAATGTTTGAATTGCATGAGTGAGTTTTGTGAGTGCATTATATATTTGAATTATAAATGTGTGAGCCGCTACAACTACCTAAGAATAACCCTTGCTCATTTTTTTTTACCGAAATCCGCGAGATTTTTAGAGGTTTCCATACTTTCTCCTCACTCTGTATAGTATTTTAACTACATTAGGATCATGGAAATCTTTCGAGAATCTTTTAATTAAGTAAAGTCCAGCAAACAATTGGCCTTAGAAATGCAACTTACATTATTTTTATTGTATATTTTTCTATAATAACTTAATTATAGACCAATTTTTTAATTTATTTTTATTTATGTTTTATTTATTAGGCCGAATTTTCGACTTTTCCAGTCATTGTCAAGGCCATTTTTTACGCAAAAATTATCCAAAAAACTTGTAAATGTTATTCAAAGAAATTTTTTTCAAATTTTCTTTGAATAACATTTACAAGTTTTTTGGATAATTTTTGCGTAAAAAATGGCCTTGACAATGACTGGAAAAGTCGAAAATTCGGCCTAATAAATAAAACATAAATAAAAATAAATTAAAAAATTGGTCTATAATTAAGTTATTATAGAAAAATATACAATAAAAATAAAAAAAAGACCAATAATAGTGAAAACAATAAAACTTACATTATGTTTATGAAAGGATAGTGAAAGTAATAACCAAATCTTTGTGGGTCGTGACTCTGTCTTTTACATAGTTATCTAGACAATACTTGATATTAGAGACTGTATGGGATCGAGTGCATCGCATTGCTTTACAATTCGCTAAATTCAAAGATAATTTATGAGTGGAAGACCATGAAGACAAGTTGGATAAATCATATTGAAAATCAACCGTATCTTAAGAATTCGAAATTACTTTAAATATTTTGATATAATCGGCATAAATGAGAATCTCAGATATCTTGAAATAGTTTACAACATTATTAATAAAACAAATCAACGAAAGTGGACCAAAGATTTCGAACGAAAGAACTTTCGATTCAAATTTGTTCAAAGTAAGACGTACTCCAATCTAATGGCAATGAATTGCACTCCAAGCCAGAGAATTTGTTTAAAAAGATTTTTGGGCGAGCAATCAGCTGCCAGTATATCCAAAAACAAAAATTCAAAATCATACATCTATTTGTTTCATGTTAAATTGAAGGTGGAGTGAGAGTTAATTTGAGTAATGAGTATTGGGTATTTTCCGTTAATTTCATACATTTTTTTAATTTTATTTTGAGTTATTTATTTCCTACATTTGATTACCTCCAGACTTGTTGTATAATTTCTTTTATTATAATTATATATTTTTTTGATATTTCATTACTACTAGACACTATAGATTGTGAAATTAGTTCATAAATCTTTCACCAGTTTCGCTAGCCCGTGTACAAAAACGTTTGTTTACGTTTTTTATATATGGAGTTTTGCTAGAAATAGCTATAATAAAATTGAGATAAATTGAATAAAAAATGCCACAATATGAAGTTTAAAGTAATAATAATAATTTACAATAGATTAATACATGTATTTTGAAAAGTTAATAATCCATAACCCTTTAATATCCAGGAAAACGATAAGTTAAAACAGTTAATTTTGACATTTTTATAGCTGATTTATCAACAAAACTTATTATTGAATTTATATTTTTCGATGCAATTAACCAACATTCTGTTTATTTTATATTTTTAAATACAATATGTTGTTCAAATCCCATATTTTACTAGCTAATAAATTTCCAAAACAACGGACATAACCTCATTAAATACCAAAAATTGCCTCATTTTTATTTGTAATTTTCGTGGATGTTAAAGGGTCAATGGATTATTAAATTTAAATAAAATATATTAAATCAATAAGATTCTTTCGGCTTTTTATAGACACAATATATTAATAATAATGGCATTCACAACATTTTCGACTTGTCAATCAGAAAAATGAAGAGGCCAGTCATTTATAATATATCTACCAAAAAAGTAGAAATATCGAAATCCCCCCCGTACTTTAACCCGAGAGTTAATACAAAATGTATTTTGACTCTTAAAATAAAAACCTTTCCTTGCGTTTTCTGTGGGTACTGGGTAGTTTGGTTTCGTACTGATAATCTCAAAACAAAAAGTTCGATCTACTCATCAGGTAGCTATGACCAAACTACAAAAATACAATTCCAACTCCATACTTTAAGTATGAGGCAAGAGTGTAGTTGACTTAGCGAATTATAAATAAATTCACCAAATCAAAAAACACAAGGAAAACTTTTCATTACTGTGTGTTTCATGCCAACACGAATAATAGAAAGAGAAGTTTAGTTGTCTGTATTAAATCAATAAGATTCTTTCGGCTTTTTATAGACACAATATTATATTGAAACTATATTAAATAGTATTCCAAAGTTTTATTATAACCATCAACGTTCCTTTAAGATAGTTTTAATTAACAATTTTGCGATTTAATTGGACATGTTTTTACCGAAAATCCATATAAAAAAAATGTAAACAAACAATTTTGTACACGGACTAGCGCCTCTTGCGAAAATGTATGCGAAGCTGTTGCACTAAAACATGATCTATACAAATATACAATTTCATGCATCGATTGCATCTTACATAATTTATTGTTTTATTACTTTGTAAGATACCCTATGTTGTACCCTTTTCTTGGTTCAAATAAATTTATTATCCTACGTTACATATTCTTATTTATCTTTACTTTTTCTACTCGAAATTGAATTTGGGAAACAACCTTAACCCTTAAATGACACATGGGGTCAGTGGACCCCAGTCTTTTTTCAATCGTTCATATTTAAAAGTTTCCTCCGGAAATGCATCTCGTGTCCCCGCCCTTGCTAAAGTTGAGATATGGCACTACCTGTTTACGTACTCAGCGCAAGCCGGTTGACTGCTAGCAGCTATGTAGAAATGTCCAAAATCACAGTGGGTCCAACGGATAGTGTGTCATATACGTATATTTGTGTAAAAATCGGAATAATTTTTAGGCATCTCAACTTTAGCAGACCTAGAGCGAGAGAGATGTGTTATATCCCCGCCGCTGATATCTTCCTGTAAACAAATTAATTCGAAAGGTACTTATCCGATTTTCAAGAAGCAGAGACATACATATTATAGACCTTGACCAGACAAGAAAAATGTGAAATGACTAAGATCTCTAGTCTAGGTGATCGGATTTGATCAAAATTGAATGAAAATATTTGTATTGTATACGAAATTTCAAAGTTGTTTTTGCCGTTTTTTGTGTTGTTTTATTGTTTTTGGTCGTGAGTAAGACTGCGCTCGTTGTTAAAATTGGTTTAGTTTATCATATTTCTTTTGATTTTGACGTATTATTAGATGGCGTATAATTTGCAGAGTCAAACCCTCCGAGAAGTGCTAGAACCCATCGACGAAGCATCTTCAGGAGGACAAGATAACGTGTTTGAGGACAGTAAAGACAATGATTCAGACTTTTCGATTTGCGGTGTTCCAGTGAGTGCCATGGAAGTAGACCAGAAAGATATGGAAGAGGGTACTTTAGATCAACGGTTTTTGTATGAAGGAGAGCGGCAAGCGGCTGGCCAGAACCGTGGTCGGCCATCTTCGACGATAAGAAAAAATTCAACTTTGATATTGCAAAATAAATACCTTTTTTTAAAGATTCAGTATCGGACTTATTTTTATCAAAAAAGATACTCATCTTTAAGATACCCATCTCAAGGGTACACAGCTAAACTTTTAGCTAAAAATATTGAAAATTAAAAAAATACGGTTATTTTATATAAAACAAGCCATTTTCTTATTTTTTTCACAAACCTTTTTTTTGGTATCATAAAATTAAAATTTCATTAATATAATAATTTGATCTCCTTTAGTAAGCTTTAAACTATATTATAAAAATTGTCAAAGCTAAATATAGAAAAATTCAAGGAATAATAGGCAATTTTCATGCTGGGGTCTAAAAGACCCCAGTGTGGCATTTGTGTGATTTTTTAAGTGTGCCATTTAAGGGTTAAACATTGGTACATACGGTTTTCTTCGTTATCATCTATTAATATCGCCGCCCCGGTGACACAGTGGTTAGCATGCTTGCTTTAAGCTCCGGAGGTCCCAGGTTCGATTCCCGGCGGGTGATGAAAAAATCACGGCTGGTTAATGTTGGATCAATGAATTAATCACTCATTATCCGTTAAAAAAAATGATTACGAAACTTCAAATGAAGCGGCCAAATCCCTCTATGGGATGTAGCGCCAGCGAAAAAAAAAAAAAAATCTATTAATATACATACTTAACTATTTAGCTAATTATATGTTTCAAAACATGCATTTTAGTTTGCACGTTCCTACGTACCGACAACCCAGCTTGTATTATGAATCCACTATTCGGTTTAAATTACCTAAATTTCTCACACTCGTTTTACATCTTATACTACTTGTAAGGTAAAAAAATCCAGTGTTTCTAAAATTTGCTGTCCTGTCAATAAGAATTATAATAACCTCCCCAGCTAATCACATCATACATTCCTTCTTAGTAGCAAACGTTACATCACGCGCCGATTATTACTGTTTGGTGACACATGAAATTATGTCCAAAAAAATAAAAATATCTTGAAACACGTCTCATATACTCTCGTATGTACATAAATAGCTATAATGCATATTTAAAAATAAACAGATTGGAAAATTGGATTTTTATGTAAATAATCATAATAAAATGTTTTATCAAATTTCCAAAATGCATAAAACTAGGTTATGAACTATAATAATATGAATTTTAATGACTGGAAAATTCATTTATTCTGTAATGTGCATTCATTTATTTATGGTTAAACAAAAAAGTAGTAATTAAATCTGAATAACCAGAGAGAGAGGGAGAAACAACTCATTATTAAATTAATGCATAAAATAAATTTTTGTCTTTTTTAAATAAATCTGACAACTAATTTGTTAAATATCCGTATTTGGTTAAGCCCTAGCAAAGCTGTTGTTTATCTTATATGCACTAGAAAATAAATTAGCCTCGCCACACTTAACAACTATGTAGTTTAAATACGGTTATTAATACACAGAAAGATACACCAATGTTTATCTATCATTTTATAAACATCTCTAAACTGTTTCTCGCCCCTAATCTTAATGAATAAATCCTCTTCATTACCTCCTAATTAGTTAACACTAAGTTATATGTTCAACAAAATCCAAACTTGTTTTTTGACAAAACCAAACTTAAAAATAAAATTAATAAACTTTTTTAGAAACTTTACGGATTCCCTTTTATTTTGCTTTTGTGTGAGCAAACAACTTCATTAGCACCGGAAATATTTTTTATCTAAAGGAAGAATCATACATACTTTGTTCTTTCTTCATTATTTTTATTGTTGCTCGGTCGGTGACTCTCTTTCTTTCTTCGGCTGTGTCGAATTTTTAATTTTTGTGGTTTAAATTATTCAGTCGAAATAATTAGCATAATTTCAAAGGTGTTTAATAATTTCCTATATTTATGTTTTAATTAAATTTTCTAATCCTCATTTATGTGTAAAAGTGATTCAAGTATAAAAATTAACCAATGAACATTGAGTACAAATAAAAGTGAGAAAATGCTCAGAGGAAATTAAAAAAAACAAAAAAAAAATTTTTCTGGAAGAAAATTTGACTAGGTACTAAATTGTTTTGTGCGACTTTACCCATTGTGTATTCAGATTTGGGCGGATATTTGCTAACGAATTTAAATCGAAAATTTCGATATTTTCTATATTGACACAACATTTTTGATATCCTGTGCACAACATTTTTGAGAATCCTTCTCACGTTTCCTGTTTAAACTTTTCAACTTTATCACATTTTTGCGCGTTTTATGAAGTAAAGAAGGCCTTCAACCTAAACAAAACCTCCAAATATTCATCTTATTATATTAATAACTTTTGCTTTCAATTTTACAAAAATTGAATATCGATTTTATAAAAATAGCTTCGAATTAGATATATGTAAGTGAAACAAAAAAAAAAGCTTTAACATAATATGAATGGAAAGATGTTCTTTTATCGATATAATTCCGCTAAAGCGTTGTAAAATGTATGTTTACTCTTAGGTTAACCAATATAGCATCGATACAGTATCTGTAGGCCGATTACGTTAAATAAATGAAATTTTCGACGCGATAATAGAGAACAATGTCCTTGTTCAAAGCGAAATTCGTCGATTTGTTAATATTTGTATGAAAAATTAATAAAACACTTGAATTTTAATTTTTTATTTATTTATCAAAATTGTTAAACTGATAAATCTGTTAACATTTTTACATTACGAAGAATTGCTCAAGAATGAAAATCAGTAACAAAAATATTTTTGTTTACAGCATAATACTTTGACGCTAATACATTATAACATTAATGTTACGTTATTGTAAGTAATTTTAATTTTATATAATACAAGTATCAAAAGTTCTGAAAAAATAATATACCGGGTGTTTCTTTTAAACTGAGACGATCAAATATCTCGAAAAATAGCCACTCTACGGAAAAAATGTCCATAATCAAAATTTAATCATACCGCGGGGGAAATACATTTTACGTGCTTTGTAGGTGGGGCGGGGGTAACTTTTAAACTAAGATAGGAAGCCATATTTTTTATTGCAGATACGGATTCTACGACTAAAAGTACGTATGATTTGAATGAAATATTTTGTTCGGTTCATGATAGATGGCGTTGTAATCGACGAAATTCAATTTTTTCAATTTCTTCTTCTTAGAACACACGCATTCGATTCTGCAATACGTTTGAAATAAAAAACATCACGTTTTCATTGGAAATACTCGAAATTCGTCATCAAAACAATTTATTCAGTTTCGTAAATCACATTTAACGTTTGTTTTATTTCTTATCTTCATGTTTTTCGTAATTGCAAAATAAACGATAAAATACTTTAGAATGGACCGTTTAACTGTGCCAGAGAAAATTGAAATGGTTCTGGTTTATGGAGAAGCTGGCAGAAATCTTGAAAATGCTGTTGCTATTTACGCTCAACGTTTTCCGGATAGGATTCGTTCACGTGCTTCATTTGGCCGTACTATCAAACAATTTATTGCTGATGGAAATGTTCAACCGAAAAAGAGGACCCGTAGAGCAACAGTCACTGGAGAAAATAATGAAATTGCTGTATTGGCTGCAGCGACTCATAATCCTCATGTTAGTACACGAGAAATAGTTCGCGATTCCGGATTGTTCCTCACCAGTGTTTGGAGAATTTTAAAACGGCACAAGTATCATCCATATTATGTGTCTTTACACCAAGATCTTCATGGCGCTGATTTCCAAAATCGGGTAACTTTTTGTCAATGGGCACGTGAACAAATACAACAAAACCCCAACTTTTTTCGTTGCGTAATGTTCTCTGACGAATCGCCTTTTACAAACCATGGAACGGTTAATCGACACAACATGCATTATTGGAGTGTTGAAAATCGGCTATTTTTCGAGATATTTGATCGTCTCAGTTTAAAAGAAACACCCGGTATGTATGTGTATATAAGGTAAGCATATTTTACAATTTTTTACATAAATTCAAATTGTTTTATTTTACAGTGGTTCAAAGGTAACATTTATGTGTATTCTTTATTAATTATTGAATTGATTACTACAATATATTTTCATTTTATTACAGGATTTTTGACATCGTAACAGTTAATTTTCTAAATTTTTTTGCAAGTGCTCTATGGCTTATAATTATAACAAAATGGCACAGTGATTTGAATTCCGGAATGTATATCTTTATCTTTAGGTCTTTACCTATAAACCTATAGAGTTACTGTATGAACCAATCTCGCAGATTCATGCTATTTGGTATAATAGAAGTGTGCTAGTTCCAAGCGAAATTTGTCGATTTGTTAATTTTCTAAATTTTTTTGCAAGAGCCCTACGGCTTATGTCAAAATAGCACTGAGTGATTTGAATTCCGCAACGTATACCCCTAACAACCTATATAATCACTACAGACAGTTTTCATCCTCCTATCGTTATCAATATACTAGGCTTTTCTAAAACCAAATTACCTTTTATTAGTTCCCCGTATATCAACTTAAAACATCTAGACTATGTTCGAATTAGAGAACAACTATCCGTCCATGATTGGGACTCGCAGTTTGCTAAGACTAATCGTGATGTTCACAGCGCTGTTAATGAGTTGTACTATACAATTAGCATTTATCTAGAACCTAAGTCTTCATTGAACAATTCACGCTCTAAGTTTCCATTTTGGTATTCTTCAAAACTACGATACTTAAATTAGTCAAAAACATAAATTTCATTCGATTTACCGGATCTACAAAAATCAAAATGACCATGTAATTTCCTCATTACATCGGAAATTGGTTAAAAAGAAAATTCGAATTGGTTACTATCAATATTTAAGAGCAATCAAGGAAACCCTAAAACATAACCCGAAGCAGTTCTGGAATTTTACTAATTCCATAACTTCCAAGTCGGATTATCCTATACCTCCATGCGACTTGGTAGTAGGGTTTCTCACAATAGTGAATCTATTTGTAATATGTTTGTAGATTACTTTTAGTCAGCTTATACACCAAGTTTTCCTTCCAACAGCAGCTTACTAAATGCACCCAATACTAATTGGGTATCTAATGCCATTTCCTTTTTTACTGTTGAAGATGTACTTAATGTATTAAATTCTGTTAACTTAAACAAGGGTCCAGGTTCTGACAACAAATCGAATTATTTTGTTTTTCAGCTAAGAGAACAACTGGCTGCACCCCTAGTGTATATTTTTAATTTATCATTAAATTCTGGTATTTTCCCCTCAAGATGGAAATCGGCACTTTTGGTACCAATTTTCTGCGATAAAAGTATCATTGAAAACTATAGGCCCATTTCTCTCTTAACTGCATTTAGTAAAATTCTTGGAAAACTTCTGTATAATTTAATTTTTCAAGAAGTAAAATGTAGTATTAGTAGCACACATCATGGATTTTACGAAAAACGCTGTTTTGTAAACGTTCTGGAATTTTCGAGTTACACGTTCGATGACGTAGATAAGGGCTTTTAAGTCGATTGTATTTATACTGATTTTAAAAAAGCGTTTGATACAGTATCTCACGATGTTCTCATAAAGAAATGCTACAAAATAGGACCTTCCGATAAAATATGTATTTGGTACCTTAGTGATAGGTTTGTAAAAGTAAAATTTAATGGACAACTTTCAAGACCATTTTTATCTACTTCCGGTGTGCCACAACACTGTATTCGCTAATACATTTCAAATTTCCGAAGGAATATAAAATGAATAAATTTAAGGTAGCTATTAATCTTTACTTGCAGGATCGCGCATTGGGTGCAGAAGCTCTGACAGTTACAAGGAGCTAGGACCGTTAATAAGTCCGCTCTGCATCCAATTAAAAAAATTGATAAAAAAAAAAAAAAAAAAAAAAAAAAAAAAAGGTTCTACGTTGGGCCCTCTTTTGTTCACGATATTCATCAACCACCTTTCTAACCTGTTTGATTGTCCCATCTGTTTTATGCCGATGATTTGAAAATTTTTAGACGAATTACCGATGGGGCTGCTTGTCTTTCTTTGCAAATAGATCTTGATAAACTGCAAAACTGGTGCCTTTTAAATAAACTTGAATTGAATGCTGAAAAATGTTTGGTAATTACCTTTACTAAGAAAACCCGCCCGTTGCTAGTCAGTTATTATATTGCAAATGTTAACTTAAAGAGAGTTAATCAAATTGCTGACTTAGGCACTGGCGGATTTAACGGCGGGCGCATCGGGCGCGCGCCCGGGGCCCCGACTTCTGGAGGGCCCCGCAAAACTCCAGTTTTCTAGTTTTTGTAATGTTTAAGTGTCTAAGTAATTTTTGTGTTTACATTGTGTGTAGAAGAAAAGAAAAAATGGGTTAATAATTAATATTTGTATAAAGATAAAGATGACGTTGATTCAAGTAATTTTGAAGATGAGTTGGAACAGTCCTAGGCGTGAATATTTTTTTAATACTGTTTTCAATATTAAAAGTAATTGACATTGACACGTCATAACCTGGTAAAATACAGAAACGAAGAAAAGTCAAGGCCTCCTTAGATATACAAAATGTTTCAATCTAGAAATATTAATTGCGTGTAATTTGCACTTATAATTAGTCGCAATGAATTTTCTTCGGTGGATTCGGATTAAAAGGGGCTTTGTTTGACTCATAGAAAGCAATAAAAAAAATTAAAACGTACAGAAAATCTCACTATAATTAATTTAGTGTACCAAGCAGAATACTGTATGTATGTGTATGGCACCAAGCAGAATTTGAAAGTAAACCAAAACAACATAGTCATGACAACCATACGTAAATGTAGTACAATTAATTGAGCAAACTAATGTGTGACTATCTTCACTTTAAACAAAAAAAAAAATCCAACTTTAAGCGTATTCGATTGGACTGAAGAGTACAACACTTCACTTCAGTTAATTGAGTTACTCTTCACTTAATTGAGTTACTGAACTCAGAAGAGACTGTTCGATTGTTATTCTTCACTTCAGATAAATGTCAAAATAAAAATAAAACAATTTATTTCAGTTTGGCTTGTGTTTAGAAAAAATGTTTCAAAATGTAATTTTCTATTAATTTCTTGTAATTTATTATTAAAAATTATTTTTTTAGGTCGCAAATTCCCAACCAAACAGTCCCCCAAATCAACACATGAGAATAAAAACAAACGAAACGAAAAAATTCAAAAAATATAAACAAATAACTCATCTGAAGTAACTACATAAGCAAAATATCACTTCAGTTAATTCAGTTGCTCAATTTTTAACTGAAGTGAAGAGTTGGCAATCGAACAGTCTCTTCACTTCTGTTACTTCAGATACAGCTACTACTTCAGTTAATTCAGTCCAATCGAACACGCTTTTTATAATCTCGTTTCGTGAGGAAACCTGTAATGCAATAAAAAAAGTCACAATCAAGTAGGCGATATTAAATGTCTTTAAGGCAAAACTAGAAAATTGAACATGGTTCAATTTTGTACACGGCAAATATTTTTGCCTTTCAGGCAAAATTACATAATCCTAAAAAAAATGACAACTATTTCAACCAATCAGCGCGCTGCATTTTTTTACCGTAAAGGACACATTTTTGCATGTAGCACTACTGTCTTAAGCTCAGTATGCAGCTCGAAATAAGATAAATTTTACCGCGGTCTCCATAAGTCTCCATTTAATTACAGATAAATCGTCAAGCTAATAATTTGTTACTTTTATTCGTTTGTTTTTGAATGAAGTTTCTGTCCAAATAAACCTCTAAATACTTGACTTCGTAATGTTGCTCGGCCATTTTGACTTCCGTCTTCTTTATATAAAAATAAATTAATTTTCCTTCGCGCCTACTTCAATTATAAAATGAATCAAAATTCAAAACCGTCAAAATTGATCTTCAAATTATTGTCCTTGTGAGATAAATTGCGGCTAAAATGTTTGGAGAATTTATAGTGGCGCAATCTAAATTTGAATGGAACAACTGAAATTTTTTCAAATTTTTCACGCAAAGGTGCATACCGCTCAGCGAAATTGTTAGCAAAAAAAAAATTTATTTTATTTAGCTAGCTAAATTTTACGTCAAATTTGTATGGAAATTTTCTCTTAGCTCGAGCTGCATACTGAGCTTTAACTATTAGGAAATGAGGAATACCAGTTTATGCCTACTTGATTTCCAAAAAATTTTAGAATTAATTTGGAGTTTAACTATTCAAAGACTTTCTTTTCTCAAAATTCAATAATTTACTGTTTATAACAAAATTAGAAAAAAATCCATGTAACACGTTAGGAAATATCATTTTTTGTAACTTTTGGGATTTTGCGTAAACCGCTTCACTCATTTCGCAGATATCCTTCTCGTTACACAAAAAATTTGTAAATGTGAAAATTACTAAAAAGCAAAGCCTACTTTTATGAGTTTGCAAATTTTCGTTAATAGTTTGGTAGTAATCAAATCGAAAATTGGAAACCGATGAAAGTAAGCTTTGCTTTTTACCAGTTTTTACGTTTACACATTAAGCGTTTTGTATTTTAAACATGTATTTTTATTTTCTTGTATATCTCTATTTTTTTAAGGGGCCTAATTTTTTTTTCTGCGCCCGGGGCCTCAACCGACCTTAATCCGCCACTGGACTTAGGTGTTATTTTCGACAGTAAATTGACATTCGAAAAACACATTGACTCAATCTGTGCGAAAGCACATCAAAATCTTGGGTTTATTTTTCGCAGAGAAAGGGAATTCCGTAATCCCGAAGTCCTAACAATATTATACAATAGTCTTGTAAGAAGTAAAATAGAATACGCTTCGCAAATTTGGAATCCATTCTACGAAATGTATAGTGAGCAAGTCGAGCGAGTGCAAAGGAAATTTACGAAGTTCCTAATTTTTAAAACTGTACTTCATGTAGGAAGTATCCCTTATTGAAAACGCCGAGGTTCTAAATAATTGATTTTACGTGATTTTAGATCTACGTGTACGTTATTCGTATTTAGTGTGGCTATTCGTATTTAGTGTGGCAGTCACAAATCACTGCAAATAGCCACACCTTGATCACTAATTCACTACACACAGTTAATAATTAACACAAATTAAATTAATTTTCTATTTATTTATTTGATTATTTAAATTATAGTTATAATTTAACGAGGAAGATCAATCACACTGTTCACGCTCCAAATCCAAACTGTCTTTTTATTTTTCCAGTATAGATCGTCTCCTCGTCATTTAAATAATACCCGTAATACATAATAACAACAAATACATAAGATAAATACAAAAATCATTACACATAAACGGTATGCTATATACCGTGGAACAATCATATACTATATACTTGTAAGTGAAAAGAGAGAGAGTAATCATCAAGCTTTATTTTATACGTATTGTACACAGTACACGTATATCCAATATTTATATATTAGGAAGGACCAAAAGTCTTGTATAAATATATGCTAAAGATTGATCATTCTCCCCCCCGTTAACATATTTGATAAAATATTTAACATGATTTAAATGACAAGAATTGTTGAAGATTAGGTTTCCTTTCCCGCATCATCATTGTTGAGTGGTAATCGGCATAATTTTGCAATGGGTCGTTTCATCTCTCCATATGCTGTTTTTACCGTTGCGACGCGGACCAGGTCATCCTTATCAGGGTGTAATTGAACAATTTTCCCTAGCAACCATTTGGATGGAGGCATATTGTCTTCTTTAATAAGTGTGAGGTATCCGATAGATAGATTTGGTAGTTTCGCTTGCCATTTAGGTCGCTGTTGCAAGGTATGTAAATACGTGAGCGACCATTGTTGCCAATAACCTTGCATGCGTTGCTGGATATTTTGCCATCTTGACTGTCGTGACATTGGAATATCGATTAACGAAGGTTCAGGTAGTGTAGTTGGTGCTTCTCCAATAAGGAAATGACCTGGAGTCAAGAAGTTTAAATTCTCTGGATCAGACGTCAATGGACCAATTGGTCATGAATTGAGTAAAGATTCGATCTGGCATAGCAGAGTTGTCATTTCTTCGAATGTCATGGTGGCATCAGAGGTCACTCTTCTGAGATGATATTTAATCGATTTAATATTTGACTCCCATAACCCGCCGAAGTGGCGAGCACTCGCGGGATTGAATTTGAATGTAATTCTTTGATGTTCTAAGAACTTAGTAATATTTGAGTGACTCTGTTCATTTTCAAATAATTCGCATAATTCAGCTCACGTTTTGCACCTATAAAATTTGTCCCATTATCTGATATAATTTCGTTTGGTATACCCCGTCTGGCTATAAACCGTCTCAAGGCAGCGATGAAAGCATCAGATGTCATATCGCTGACCAATTCTATATGGATGGCCTTTACGGTGAAGCATACGAAGAGTGAAATGTAAGCCTTTGTTACTGGCGAACGTCCTTGGCAAATTTCCCATTAATTGCGCTGAGAGCCGTCCCTTGAAACGAAAACAACGAATACATTTTTGAATATAATATCTTACCACATTTCGGCCGTCAATGATCCAAAATCGCTGGCGCAACAAACTAATCATCAGCGATGGTCCCGGATGAAGGTTTTTCAGATGAAATTCCCTAAGCACCAGCTCTGTCATGCGATGTACCTTAGGTAGGATAATGGGATGTTTGACGTCGTATTTGCATGCTAAATTTTCCAACCTTCCGCCTATACGTAGAATTCCTTCTTCGTCTAAAAACGGTGCTAGGGACGCAAGAGAATTCGTTTTGTCTATTGTTCGGTTTTTTTTCAGACAGAGAATTGTGGGTTCAAACACCTCAAGTTGTACGCTCTTTACAACTATTAGTTCAGCTTTCCGAAATACGTCGATGTAGGGCATTACTCCATTTCCATAAACCCTTCTACGAAATCGTAATAATTGAGTAACAATTCGGATGATTTTTGTCAAAGAAGACCATCGATTAAGCAGGTATGTAATAAGACCATTTTTCACTGTTGTAATCAGTGCTGTAGGTAAATGTCGGCGTTCCTCCGGGATCTGTGATATAGTATGTAGGTTGTAAGTTCTTGGCCAGTAGCAGGATTCCTGCCTTAACCATTTCGGGCCAGTCCACCATAAATTGTGTGTTATGAGCTTTGTTGGATCGATGCCGCGCAAAGCGCAGTCTGCTGGATTCTCATGAGATGGAACGTGGTACCAATGAGATCGTGAAGCAATGCGAAGAATTTGTGATGTTCGATTGGCGACGAACGTCTTCCACCTTCTTGGCTCGTCCGATAACCATGCCAGTACAATTTCAGAATCCGTCCAGCCAAATATTTGCAACTTATGCTCCTTAAATACTTCAAGTACATATTTCATAATTTTTGTTGCTAAAAGGGCTCCACACAATTCTAGTCGTGGAAGCGTAATTTGTTTAAGTGGAGCCACCTTAGTTTTTGCGATTAGCAATGAAGTTTGAATATCTCCAGCTGCGGTTATCACGCGAAGGTATGCAACCGCTGAGTAAGCCATTTCCGACGCATCACAAAACACGTGCAATTGTACTCCATTGACCATTTGAGCTAGGATGAACATAACGCGGAATTTGAATTTCATTCAACATGACAAGTTTCTCCCTCAATACCAACCATTGATTTAAAGTTTGCTGAGGAAGCTGATCATCCCAATCAATTTTTAAACGCCACATTTGCTGGAATAATATCTTCATACTAATTGTAGTTGGAGATAACCAACCGAGTGGATCAAATATCCTTGAAACTTCAGAGAGCAGCTGTCTTTTAGTTGGTGTAAATGAAGCAGGAAGCTCGATTGTAAACTGAAACACGTCAAGCATTGGATTCCACTGGATACCAAGAGTTCTCGTTGTTGAAGTTTTATCGGAGAATTGCACACTTGACAGATCTCGTAATTCGACAGGAATGGTTTTAAGTAGGTTCTGTGAATTCGATTTCCACTTGCGTAAATGAAATCCCGCGGCGCCTAACATCATCAAAAGCTTTTTACACGTGGAATTGCGGTCTCATCATCATCACAACCTGATAATAAGTCGTCAATATAAAAATCGCGAGTAATAACCTCTGCAATCTCTGGATCTGTGGATTTATTGTCGATAGCTATTTGGTGAAGCGTCCGTACGGCGAGAAATGGTGCACACGAAGTGCCATAAGTTACGGTCTTGAGACGGTAAGCCTTAATTTCTTCATCACTATTGTGGCGCCAAAGAATCCGTTGGAAGTCATCATCCGGGCTTGCGACTCGTATCTGACGATACATTTTTTCAACATCAGATGCAAATACAGTGGCGTATTTACGAAATCTCAACATAATGGTTACCAAATCACTTTGAATCGTGGGTCCAGTAAGCAGTGCCTCATTCAACGACCATCTGGAGGACGTCTTGCAGGAGCCGTCGAATACCACCCTGAGCTTAGTTGTGCTGCTTTCGGCCTTAAAAACCGCGTGGTGTGGTAGATAAAAAGTCTCCCGATCAGGCTTTGAAGGTTCGATATCAGAAATCAACTCCATGTGATGGAGAGATAAGTACTCTTTCATAAAATTTTGGTATGCCACTGCAAGAGATGGATCTCTCTGAAATCGTCGTTCCATGGATAAGAGTCTCCTCACCGCTGCTGATTTTGAATGGCCGAGTTCAATTTTTGGTGTCTTGAATGGCAATCTTACTAGATACCTTCCATTATTTTCTCGACGAACTGTTGATTGGAAGAATAATTCACATTGATCACTACCTTGGAGATATGGGTTGCAGGTTGGCACTTCTTCAATCTCCCAGAATCGTTGGAGTGTTTCGTTAACGTCAGTCTCTTGGATAACGGTTGAGAAAGTTTGCGTTGCACCAACATTCTGCCTTGGAGGAGTGATGACGATCCACCCAAACATTGTTGACTGAGCTTGGGTTCGGCCATCAATAACGATTTTGTCTGAATCAATTATATCAAAAAAAACATCTGCTCCCAATAGCAGGTCGATTTCTCGAGCAGCACCCTCATGCTGGATCAGCCAATTCCAGCGACTTAATGACTTCTTGTTTTAGAACATCAGTGTCTGCCGACGCAAGTGTAACCACTGTTGGTAGAATATACGCGTTGATAAATAGACGGTTGTGGTGTGAAAATCGAGATAACACTGCAATGCTTACTACCCCCTTGGTGGTGGTAGCTCTTTTATTTGACAGGCCACTGACTATAGATGATGAATGTGCACGGGTCAATCCAAAGCGCTGTACTAGTTGCTCAGATACGAACGAACATTGAGAACCGGAATCTAATAATGCATAAGCGATGTTGATATTACCGGAACGATCACGAACATGCACGAGCGCGGTTGGCAATATTACTGTACGCGGGCCCGTGATTGGTGGTTCGTGTGTCAATAATGGTTTGAAGGTATTTATTGCTGTAAGACAATTATGCGAAGTTTTGACACCTTGTGTAGTTGACTGTGATGATTGAAGTTCAGGTTCGCTCTGACTGAGTTGCGATGTCTGAGTTGATGGTTCAGACTGCGAGGTTGAGGGCTGAGGTTGTTGCAATTTCTGAGATGGTGCGTCTGCATGGTGATAAATTGTTGGTGCTGCCAGTAGCTTCTTGGATGGTTGACTATGTTGATCGAATGAATTGTCTGATGTTGAGTTAAACTCATGCAGCAAAGAATGGTGCAACTGGTTACAGTATCGGCAGGTGTATGAGTTTGTACATGATGAAGCTGTATGATCTGATTTGAGGCAATTCTGACAACTGGGATGCAACCGTTCGGCGTGCATTTCCATTTAGCAATCTGAATTTTATACACCGATATAACAGGTGTCCCGTTCTCTTACAATATACACAGGCTTGTTGGATTTGTGGCTACATGTAAAGAATGAACTGGCGGCTTATAAGCGCGAACAGGCTGTTGCTGTTTAACTTCAGAGATGCATTCATCCATACCATCACATCTTAAATTCAGAAAATTCAAGAATTGGGCAATTGATGGAAACTTATCCTTGACAAATTCCTTCACCCACTCTTGCCTGGTTCCAGCATCTAATTTCCGCAGGAGGATTTGGATTAACCACGCGTCGCGATATTCAGCTTCCTTGCCCATGGTACGAATTCCAATTAAAAGTTCATCGGACTTGTCACTCAAAGATCTTATATCATTTGAGTGACCGCTCACGGCAGGTAGCTGATCCATAAATGCTGTTATATAAGACATTAGGATGTGCTTTCGTTTCTTGTATCGTGTAATTAACTTGTTGCACGCTTCGTCGTAATTTGCTTCCGTTTCCAAAATATTTTTAATTAGCGCTGCAGGTCCATCCTCTAGTAGTCGCTTTAGCAACTTAAATTTTGTAACGTTAGATAACGACTGGTTATTATGGATTGATGAAACATAAGCATCTTCAAAGGCGGGCCAATTCTTGTAGACACCATCAAATTTCTCGTTCGTGACCTTTGGAAGTTGAATGCCATCTTTTACATCACTACGATTCGCTAAGTTGAAGGTTGTATCACCCAAACTTCCAAGAAAATTCCATTGTTGTTAGAAAATTTCATTTAAAACAGGTTCCAAACCAGTATCTGTGTGTTTTTGTTGTGGGTTTACTGGGAACCTTTCTTTTTTTAATTTCATCAAATCAGCCTTCACTTCAAAGAATTCATCCTCAAATTCTACAGCTTGCGATTCAACAGTTAGGTTATCTGCGATAATTTGTGATTCAAGCGATTGAAATTCACTCCATAATGCGTCTAAACGCTGCATGCGCACATCAATGGCTTCTGGCGAGGTTAAACGATCAGGAGTTCTAATCAAGCTTTTAATGTTTCGGAGCGAGGCAAAAATTGCCTTCCTAGTTTTTATAATTAATTCCGCCATATTCACTCACAACACTTAATGACAGCTACTCGTGTGTCAGTAGCCGATACAAGAATCACCCGTTATAAAACGCACTTAAAACCGCTATATGATTATCAGCAATATTTACAGCTTCTGATGAATGTGATCTTATCTTTTGTAAATGAATACCGGGGATCCGGCTCGAAGGACCAATGAAAACGCCGAGGTTCTAAATAATTGATTTTACGTGATTTTAGATCTACGTGTACGTTATTCGTATTTAGTGTGGCTATTCGTATTTAGTGTGGCAGTCACAAATCACTGCAAATAGCCACAGCTTGATCACTAATTCACTACACACAGTTAATAATTAACACAAATTAAATTAATTTTCTATTTATTTATTTGATTATTTAAATTATACACTACTCCAAAAAATTAAAGGAACACTAATTTTTTCAATTTTTTTAGTGTTTTTTGAAGAGCTGTATCTTAGTAAAATACGGTCGTACAGAGATGAAAAGAAAAGCATTTTAAAGCTTCAAATCTCTAGTTTTGAGACTTTTGAACGGAAAATTTTTGTGAGATACCGTTATCACGCAATCATAAGAAAGAGCGCGAAGAAAAAAAATTTGAATTTTTTTTTTTTTTTTGTAAGGTGCCATGGGCTCGGGAAATTTTTTTTAAATTAAACCAATGCATAGATCGGTTAGCCTGTTAATTAGGCGTAAATTTAATGTCATCCTGATCTCTCTATGTCAACTTTTTGCTGAGATATCTGACTTTGAATCAAAAAAGATCCTTTTGCCTTTGATCATCGATATCTCAGCAACCAATGACTGCACAGTAAACTTTAGGGCAGCCTTAAAAACTTCAGTAAATTTCCTACAAGACCCTTTAATTATTAGTGGAGAACAAATTTTGTTTTCACCCTCAATACTGATTTGAAAAAAGTACAAAAAAACGACTTTTTAGGCTGTCCTAGTAAATCAACCGTTACTTTACCGTTATTGATGAAAAGACTAATGTTGCCAGGTCATTTTACAGTTTAATGTACTCCTAATAGCCCTGTATTATTTTCAAATTGATCCATCCAACCGTTTTTTCGGACAGATTGATCAAAGTTTTACAAAACAATTAAAGGAACAAGTATTCATCAAAATAAAAAAACGACTTTTTCACATTTTGCGTTAGTTACTTGTTAACCCTTAACGATCGTACGATTTTTTTTGTAATACTCGCCGATAAGAGACGATTGAAAATTAAATAAAGTTCTGCAATATGACCAATTAATGTGGAACATGGCCATTTCTCATCTGATTTTAGTGAAATTTGGTATGCGTTATTGAAATGGGATTCTAAAACGATTCGTGGATGAAATTCTGGAAAATGGCCAACTAGGAAGGAACTCGCCCATTTCTTATCCGATGTTGATGAAATTTGGTATAAGCAATGGAAATGGTATTCTAAACTGACTTTTGGATAAAGTTCTGGAATATGGCCAACTAGGATGGGACTTGGCCATTTATTATCCGATTTTGATGAAATTCAGCATGTACGATGGAAAAGGGATTCTAAAGTGATTTTTGGATAAAGTTCTGGAAAATGGCCAACTAGGAAGGAACTTGCCCATTTCTTCTTTTATACGTATTGTACACAGTACACGTATATCCAATATTTATATATTAGGAAGGACCAAAAGTCTTGTATAAATATATGCTAAAGATTGATCATTCTCCCCCCCGTTAACATATTTGATAAAATATTTAACATGATTTAAATGACAAGAATTGTTGAAGATTAGGTTTCCTTTCCCGCATCATCATTGTTGAGTGGTAATCGGCATAATTTTGCAATGGGTCGTTTCATCTCTCCATATGCTGTTTTTACCGTTGCGACGCGGACCAGGTCATCCTTATCAGGGTGTAATTGAACAATTTTCCCTAGCAACCATTTGGATGGAGGCATATTGTCTTCTTTAATAAGTGTGAGGTATCCGATAGATAGATTTGGTAGTTTCGCTTGCCATTTAGGTCGCTGTTGCAAGGTATGTAAATACGTGAGCGACCATTGTTGCCAATAACCTTGCATGCGTTGCTGGATATTTTGCCATCTTGACTGTCGTGACATTGGAATATCGATTAACGAAGGTTCAGGTAGTGTAGTTGGTGCTTCTCCAATAAGGAAATGACCTGGAGTCAAGAAGTTTAAATTCTCTGGATCAGACGTCAATGGACCAATTGGTCATGAATTGAGTAAAGATTCGATCTGGCATAGCAGAGTTGTCATTTCTTCGAATGTCATGGTGGCATCAGAGGTCACTCTTCTGAGATGATATTTAATCGATTTAATATTTGACTCCCATAACCCGCCGAAGTGGCGAGCACTCGCGGGATTGAATTTGAATGTAATTCTTTGATGTTCTAAGAACTTAGTAATATTTGAGTGACTCTGTTCATTTTCAAATAATTCGCATAATTCAGCTCACGTTTTGCACCTATAAAATTTGTCCCATTATCTGATATAATTTCGTTTGGTATACCCCGTCTGGCTATAAACCGTCTCAAGGCAGCGATGAAAGCATCAGATGTCATATCGCTGACCAATTCTATATGGATGGCCTTTACGGTGAAGCATACGAAGAGTGAAATGTAAGCCTTTGTTACTGGCGAACGTCCTTGGCAAATTTCCCATTAATTGCGCTGAGAGCCGTCCCTTGAAACGAAAACAACGAATACATTTTTGAATATAATATCTTACCACATTTCGGCCGTCAATGATCCAAAATCGCTGGCGCAACAAACTAATCATCAGCGATGGTCCCGGATGAAGGTTTTTCAGATGAAATTCCCTAAGCACCAGCTCTGTCATGCGATGTACCTTAGGTAGGATAATGGGATGTTTGACGTCGTATTTGCATGCTAAATTTTCCAACCTTCCGCCTATACGTAGAATTCCTTCTTCGTCTAAAAACGGTGCTAGGGACGCAAGAGAATTCGTTTTGTCTATTGTTCGGTTTTTTTTCAGACAGAGAATTGTGGGTTCAAACACCTCAAGTTGTACGCTCTTTACAACTATTAGTTCAGCTTTCCGAAATACGTCGATGTAGGGCATTACTCCATTTCCATAAACCCTTCTACGAAATCGTAATAATTGAGTAACAATTCGGATGATTTTTGTCAAAGAAGACCATCGATTAAGCAGGTATGTAATAAGACCATTTTTCACTGTTGTAATCAGTGCTGTAGGTAAATGTCGGCGTTCCTCCGGGATCTGTGATATAGTATGTAGGTTGTAAGTTCTTGGCCAGTAGCAGGATTCCTGCCTTAACCATTTCGGGCCAGTCCACCATAAATTGTGTGTTATGAGCTTTGTTGGATCGATGCCGCGCAAAGCGCAGTCTGCTGGATTCTCATGAGATGGAACGTGGTACCAATGAGATCGTGAAGCAATGCGAAGAATTTGTGATGTTCGATTGGCGACGAACGTCTTCCACCTTCTTGGCTCGTCCGATAACCATGCCAGTACAATTTCAGAATCCGTCCAGCCAAATATTTGCAACTTATGCTCCTTAAATACTTCAAGTACATATTTCATAATTTTTGTTGCTAAAAGGGCTCCACACAATTCTAGTCGTGGAAGCGTAATTTGTTTAAGTGGAGCCACCTTAGTTTTTGCGATTAGCAATGAAGTTTGAATATCTCCAGCTGCGGTTATCACGCGAAGGTATGCAACCGCTGAGTAAGCCATTTCCGACGCATCACAAAACACGTGCAATTGTACTCCATTGACCATTTGAGCTAGATGAACATAACGCGGAATTTGAATTTCATTCAACATGACAAGTTTCTCCCTCAATACCAACCATTGATTTAAAGTTTGCTGAGGAAGCTGATCATCCCAATCAATTTTTAAACGCCACATTTGCTGGAATAATATCTTCATACTAATTGTAGTTGGAGATAACCAACCGAGTGGATCAAATATCCTTGAAACTTCAGAGAGCAGCTGTCTTTTAGTTGGTGTAAATGAAGCAGGAAGCTCGATTGTAAACTGAAACACGTCAAGCATTGGATTCCACTGGATACCAAGAGTTCTCGTTGTTGAAGTTTTATCGGAGAATTGCACACTTGACAGATCTCGTAATTCGACAGGAATGGTTTTAAGTAGGTTCTGTGAATTCGATTTCCACTTGCGTAAATGAAATCCCGCGGCGCCTAACATCATCAAAAGCTTTTTACACGTGGAATTGCGGTCTCATCATCATCACAACCTGATAATAAGTCGTCAATATAAAAATCGCGAGTAATAACCTCTGCAATCTCTGGATCTGTGGATTTATTGTCGATAGCTATTTGGTGAAGCGTCCGTACGGCGAGAAATGGTGCACACGAAGTGCCATAAGTTACGGTCTTGAGACGGTAAGCCTTAATTTCTTCATCACTATTGTGGCGCCAAAGAATCCGTTGGAAGTCATCATCCGGGCTTGCGACTCGTATCTGACGATACATTTTTTCAACATCAGATGCAAATACAGTGGCGTATTTACGAAATCTCAACATAATGGTTACCAAATCACTTTGAATCGTGGGTCCAGTAAGCAGTGCCTCATTCAACGACCATCTGGAGGACGTCTTGCAGGAGCCGTCGAATACCACCCTGAGCTTAGTTGTGCTGCTTTCGGCCTTAGAAACCGCGTGGTGTGGTAGATAAAAAGTCTCCCGATCAGGCTTTGAAGGTTCGATATCAGAAATCAACTCCATGTGATGGAGAGATAAGTACTCTTTCATAAAATTTTGGTATGCCACTGCAAGAGATGGATCTCTCTGAAATCGTCGTTCCATGGATAAGAGTCTCCTCACCGCTGCTGATTTTGAATGGCCGAGTTCAATTTTTGGTGTCTTGAATGGCAATCTTACTAGATACCTTCCATTATTTTCTCGACGAACTGTTGATTGGAAGAATAATTCACATTGATCACTACCTTGGAGATATGGGTTGCAGGTTGGCACTTCTTCAATCTCCCAGAATCGTTGGAGTGTTTCGTTAACGTCAGTCTCTTGGATAACGGTTGAGAAAGTTTGCGTTGCACCAACATTCTGCCTTGGAGGAGTGATGACGATCCACCCAAACATTGTTGACTGAGCTTGGGTTCGGCCATCAATAACGATTTTGTCTGAATCAATTATATCAAAAAAAACATCTGCTCCCAATAGCAGGTCGATTTCTCGAGCAGCACCCTCATGCTGGATCAGCCAATTCCAGCGACTTAATGACTTCTTGTTTTAGAACATCAGTGTCTGCCGACGCAAGTGTAACCACTGTTGGTAGAATATACGCGTTGATAAATAGACGGTTGTGGTGTGAAAATCGAGATAACACTGCAATGCTTACTACCCCCTTGGTGGTGGTAGCTCTTTTATTTGACAGGCCACTGACTATAGATGATGAATGTGCACGGGTCAATCCAAAGCGCTGTACTAGTTGCTCAGATACGAACGAACATTGAGAACCGGAATCTAATAATGCATAAGCGATGTTGATATTACCGGAACGATCACGAACATGCACGAGCGCGGTTGGCAATATTACTGTACGCGGGCCCGTGATTGGTGGTTCGTGTGTCAATAATGGTTTGAAGGTATTTATTGCTGTAAGACAATTATGCGAAGTTTTGACACCTTGTGTAGTTGACTGTGATGATTGAAGTTCAGGTTCGCTCTGACTGAGTTGCGATGTCTGAGTTGATGGTTCAGACTGCGAGGTTGAGGGCTGAGGTTGTTGCAATTTCTGAGATGGTGCGTCTGCATGGTGATAAATTGTTGGTGCTGCCAGTAGCTTCTTGGATGGTTGACTATGTTGATCGAATGAATTGTCTGATGTTGAGTTAAACTCATGCAGCAAAGAATGGTGCAACTGGTTACAGTATCGGCAGGTGTATGAGTTTGTACATGATGAAGCTGTATGATCTGATTTGAGGCAATTCTGACAACTGGGATGCAACCGTTCGGCGTGCATTTCCATTTAGCAATCTGAATTTTATACACCGATATAACAGGTGTCCCGTTCTCTTACAATATACACAGGCTTGTTGGATTTGTGGCTACATGTAAAGAATGAACTGGCGGCTTATAAGCGCGAACAGGCTGTTGCTGTTTAACTTCAGAGATGCATTCATCCATACCATCACATCTTAAATTCAGAAAATTCAAGAATTGGGCAATTGATGGAAACTTATCCTTGACAAATTCCTTCACCCACTCTTGCCTGGTTCCAGCATCTAATTTCCGCAGGAGGATTTGGATTAACCACGCGTCGCGATATTCAGCTTCCTTGCCCATGGTACGAATTCCAATTAAAAGTTCATCGGACTTGTCACTCAAAGATCTTATATCATTTGAGTGACCGCTCACGGCAGGTAGCTGATCCATAAATGCTGTTATATAAGACATTAGGATGTGCTTTCGTTTCTTGTATCGTGTAATTAACTTGTTGCACGCTTCGTCGTAATTTGCTTCCGTTTCCAAAATATTTTTAATTAGCGCTGCAGGTCCATCCTCTAGTAGTCGCTTTAGCAACTTAAATTTTGTAACGTTAGATAACGACTGGTTATTATGGATTGATGAAACATAAGCATCTTCAAAGGCGGGCCAATTCTTGTAGACACCATCAAATTTCTCGTTCGTGACCTTTGGAAGTTGAATGCCATCTTTTACATCACTACGATTCGCTAAGTTGAAGGTTGTATCACCCAAACTTCCAAGAAAATTCCATTGTTGTTAGAAAATTTCATTTAAAACAGGTTCCAAACCAGTATCTGTGTGTTTTTGTTGTGGGTTTACTGGGAACCTTTCTTTTTTTAATTTCATCAAATCAGCCTTCACTTCAAAGAATTCATCCTCAAATTCTACAGCTTGCGATTCAACAGTTAGGTTATCTGCGATAATTTGTGATTCAAGCGATTGAAATTCACTCCATAATGCGTCTAAACGCTGCATGCGCACATCAATGGCTTCTGGCGAGGTTAAACGATCAGGAGTTCTAATCAAGCTTTTAATGTTTCGGAGCGAGGCAAAAATTGCCTTCCTAGTTTTTATAATTAATTCCGCCATATTCACTCACAACACTTAATGACAGCTACTCGTGTGTCAGTAGCCGATACAAGAATCACCCGTTATAAAACGCACTTAAAACCGCTATATGATTATCAGCAATATTTACAGCTTCTGATGAATGTGATCTTATCTTTTGTAAATGAATACCGGGGATCCGGCTCGAAGGACCAATGAAAACGCCGAGGTTCTAAATAATTGATTTTACGTGATTTTAGATCTACGTGTACGTTATTCGTATTTAGTGTGGCTATTCGTATTTAGTGTGGCAGTCACAAATCACTGCAAATAGCCACAGCTTGATCACTAATTCACTACACACAGTTAATAATTAACACAAATTAAATTAATTTTCTATTTATTTATTTGATTATTTAAATTATACACTACTCCAAAAAATTAAAGGAACACTAATTTTTTCAATTTTTTTAGTGTTTTTTGAAGAGCTGTATCTTAGTAAAATACGGTCGTACAGAGATGAAAAGAAAAGCATTTTAAAGCTTCAAATCTCTAGTTTTGAGACTTTTGAACGGAAAATTTTTGTGAGATACCGTTATCACGCAATCATAAGAAAGAGCGCGAAGAAAAAAAATTTGAATTTTTTTTTTTTTTTGTAAGGTGCCATGGGCTCGGGAAATTTTTTTTAAATTAAACCAATGCATAGATCGGTTAGCCTGTTAATTAGGCGTAAATTTAATGTCATCCTGATCTCTCTATGTCAACTTTTTGCTGAGATATCTGACTTTGAATCAAAAAAGATCCTTTTGCCTTTGATCATCGATATCTCAGCAACCAATGACTGCACAGTAAACTTTAGGGCAGCCTTAAAAACTTCAGTAAATTTCCTACAAGACCCTTTAATTATTAGTGGAGAACAAATTTTGTTTTCACCCTCAATACTGATTTGAAAAAAGTACAAAAAAACGACTTTTTAGGCTGTCCTAGTAAATCAACCGTTACTTTACCGTTATTGATGAAAAGACTAATGTTGCCAGGTCATTTTACAGTTTAATGTACTCCTAATAGCCCTGTATTATTTTCAAATTGATCCATCCAACCGTTTTTTCGGACAGATTGATCAAAGTTTTACAAAACAATTAAAGGAACAAGTATTCATCAAAATAAAAAAACGACTTTTTCACATTTTGCGTTAGTTACTTGTTAACCCTTAACGATCGTACGATTTTTTTTGTAATACTCGCCGATAAGAGACGATTGAAAATTAAATAAAGTTCTGCAATATGACCAATTAATGTGGAACATGGCCATTTCTCATCTGATTTTAGTGAAATTTGGTATGCGTTATTGAAATGGGATTCTAAAACGATTCGTGGATGAAATTCTGGAAAATGGCCAACTAGGAAGGAACTCGCCCATTTCTTATCCGATGTTGATGAAATTTGGTATAAGCAATGGAAATGGTATTCTAAACTGACTTTTGGATAAAGTTCTGGAATATGGCCAACTAGGATGGGACTTGGCCATTTATTATCCGATTTTGATGAAATTCAGCATGTACGATGGAAAAGGGATTCTAAAGTGATTTTTGGATAAAGTTCTGGAAAATGGCCAACTAGGAAGGAACTTGCCCATTTCTTATCCGATGTTGATGAAATTTGGTATAAGCAATGGAAATGGTATTCTAAACTGACTTTTGGATAAAGTTCTGGAATATGGCCAACTAGGATGGAACTTGGCCATTTCTTATCCGATTTTGATGAAATTTAGCATGTACGATGGAAATGGGATTCTAAAATGATTTGTGGATGAAGTTCTGGTATATGGCCAACTAGGAAGGAAATTGGCCATTTCTTATCCGATATTGATGAAATTCAGCATGTGCCTTAGAAATGGGTTTCTAAACTGATTTTTGGATAAAGTTTCAGAATTTAGCAAATTGTCATGGAACTTGGAAGTTTTGTATCCTATTTTTATGAATTTCAGCATTCACGATGAAAATGACATTCTTAAATTAATGATAAAATAAATCATTAAATACATGGAATAACGATTCTATCTTTTCACTTTTAAAGCACATATCGAATTTCTTTTATTCGTTTAAGGAATAGGCAAGCGCCTTCCAACTTTAACATATAACTTTAACCAAAAATAATTTTAGAGTTTTATTTCTATAGTACATGCTAAATTTGTTTAAAATCGGATAAAAAATGGCCAAGTTCCATCCTAATACGACTTATTCCAGAATTTCATCTAAACATAATTTTAAAACCCAATTTTCATTACACATGCTGAATTTCATCAAAATCTTATAAGAAATGGCCAAGTTCCTACCTAATATGGCTTATTCCAGAATTTCATCTAAACATAATTTTAAAACCCAATTTTCATTACAAATGCTGAATTTCATCAAAATCTTATAAGAAATGGCCAAGTTCCTACCTAATTGGATATATTTCAGAACTTTAGCTAAAATTCATTATAGAATCCCATTTCCATCGTGAACACCAAATTTCATCAAAATCGGTTAAGAAATAGCCAAGTTCCATCCCAGTTGGCCATATTCCAGAACTTTATCCAAAAGTCAGTTTAGAATACCATTTCCATTGCTTATACCAAATTTCATCAACATCGGATAAGAAATGGGCGAGTTCCTTCCTAGTTGGCCATTTTCCAGAATTTCATCCAAAAATCAGTTTAGAATCCCATTTCCATCGCGCATACCAAATTTCATCAACATCGGATAAGAAATGGGCAAGTTCCTTCCTAGTTGGCCATTTTCCAGAACTTTATCCAAAAATCACTTTAGAATCCCTTTTCCATCGTACATGCTGAATTTCATCAAAATCGGATAATAAATGGCCAAGTTCCATCCTAGTTGGCCATATTCCAGAACTTTATCCAAAAGTCAGTTTAGAATACCATTTCCATTGCTTATACCAAATTTCATCAACATCGGATAAGAAATGGGCGAGTTCCTTCCTAGTTGGCCATTTTCCAGAATTTCATCCACGAATCGTTTTAGAATCCCATTTCAATAACGCATACCAAATTTCACTAAAATCAGATGAGAAATGGCCATGTTCCACATTAATTGGTCATATTGCAGAACTTTATTTAATTTTCAATCGTCTCTTATCGGCGAGTATTACAAAAAAAATCGTACGATCGTTAAGGGTTAACAAGTAACTAACGCAAAATGTGAAAAAGTCGTTTTTTTATTTTGATGAATACTTGTTCCTTTAATTGTTTTGTAAAACTTTGATCAATCTGTCCGAAAAAACGGTTGGATGGATCAATTTGAAAATAATACAGGGCTATTAGGAGTACATTAAACTGTAAAATGACCTGGCAACATTAGTCTTTTCATCAATAACGGTAAAGTAACGGTAGATTTACTAGGACAACCTAAAAAGTCGTTTTTTTGTACTTTTTTCAAATCAGTATTAAGAGTGAAAAAAAAATTTGTTCTCCACTAATCATTAAAGGGTCTTGTAGGAAATTTACTGAAGTATTTAAGGCTGCCCTAAAGTTTACTGTGCAGTCATTGGTTGCTGAGATATCGATGATCAAAGGCAAAAGGATCTTTTTTGATTCAAAGTCAGATATCTCAGCAAAAAGCTGACATAGAGAGACCAGAATAACATTAAATTTACGCCTAATTAACAGGCTAACCGATCTATGAATTGGTTTAATTTAAAAAAAATTTCCCGAGCCCATGGCACCTTACAAAAAAAAAAAAAAAATTCAAATTTTTTTTCTTCGCGCTCTTTCTTATGATTGCGTGATAACGGTATCTCACAAAAATTTTCCGTTCAAAAGTCTCAAAACTAGAGATTTGAAGCTTTAAAATGCTTTTCTTTTCATCTCTGTACGACCGTATTTTACTAAGATACAGCTCTTCAAAAAACACTAAAAAATTGAAAAAATTAGTGTTCCTTTAATTTTTTGGAGTAGTGTAGTTATAATTTAACGAGGAAGATCAATCACACTGTTCACGCTCCAAATCCAAACTGTCTTTTTATTTTTCCAGAATAGATCGTCTCCTCGTCATTTAAATAATACCCTTAATACATAATAACAACAAATACATAAGATAAATACAAAAATCATTACACATAAACGGTATGCTATATACCGTGTAACAATCATATACTATATACTTGTAAGTGAAAAGAGAGAGAGTAATCATCAAGCTTTATTTTATACGTATTGTACACAGTACACGTATATCCAATATTTATATATTAGGAAGGACCAAAAGTCTTGTATAAATATATGCTAAAGATTGATCACTTATATTACTAGACTTAAGATATTTGGCATGGTAAGCTTACGGAGTAGAAGATTAGTGTTAGATGATTTATTGCTTTACAAGCTATTAAATTCTTAAATGGATACCGTCGTAAATTAAATTCTTAAATGGATACCTATACAGTCGCGAACAAATTTAGGTTTTGCGAATCCACTGTCCAGGCTACAGCGCAGCCACGATGAATTGTTATTTAATCTGGATTTGCTTTCCCTTTCTTTGAACCAATATAGATCGGGCCTCTTCAATTTGGTCAGTTGATCGTGTTTGAATTCACCACTTAAATATTTAAATATTAATTGCTGGTGATGCCTTGTGATGATTAATGTCATAATTTAACGTTTTCTTATAAACTCTTGGTAAATTTCGAATTCATTACTTTTTGTATTAGTCTTACTATTATTGATGTTATTGTTACTAGTATATTTTCATATATTTATTATTACTATTTTTCTTCTATTGATGTATTTATATGTAAGTTTAGTGGGTACTTGTAATTGGACTTTGTCTATGTGTGGCCCCATCATAGAATAAATAAAAAAAAAAATATGAGCCAATCTCTGATGTTCATGCGTTATAATAGGGAACAACGTCATTGTTCCGTGCGATATTCGTCCGTCGATTTGTTAATTTTCTAAATTTTTTTGCAAGAGCCCTACGGCTCTTATCAAAATGGCACTAAGTAATTTAAATTCCGCAATGTATACCTTTTACAACCTATATAGTCACGTTATGAGCCAATCTCTGAGATTCGTGTTATTTTGTATGATAGAGAACACGTCCTTGTTTCAAGCGAAATTCGTCGATTTGTTCATTTTCAAAATTTTTTAAACACGCTGTGATGTACACGCGTATAAATATATGTCCAAAAACATAATTTTGTCTAAAATCTCAATTTTGTCCAAAAAACTTTAAATATACACTCGTATACATTTTTTATCCCCAAAGAAAATGTCCAAGAACTACACACCGGTAATGTGTTTTGATTACTTATATAAGTGTGAAAATTAAGGTTATGTTCTCCACATCACAATTTTAATTTAATTTTTTTAAAGAGCGCTTTAATAAAAATTTTTATTAATTAATTATTGAGCATAGACATTAGGTGATGTGAATTCTCACATATGTAAGTAATAAAAACACATAAATAGAACAACATTTTGCATTTTTCTTAAGCTCGATTCATCTAAAATATCAATCGAAAACAATTTAAATGCCAAAATACCTTGCAATTTATATAAATTTCCTTGACATTTGCCGAAAAAACAACGAGCGAGTTCACCCTCAACTCGCAAAAGATTTATGTGAAAACTTTTTTGTATAAATATCGATTGAATCATTTCAAGCCAATTCGTTAAGGCTCAGAAACCCATAAAGACGGATGTTGTTCACTCAGTATTTAAACTAAGTTACATTTTCGGTTCAAAAAGTCAGTCAGTTATAATTCTATTTAGAATTTGGAGGACAAACCTTACTGACAATAACTAAGCATGAGGAAAGTACAGTTCTGTTAAGTTAATCACCTAGACCTCCATAGCAGTAAATGTTCACGGCAAACTCACTGAACAAAGCAAAATCTGGTTACACGTGCGTTAAATGATCGTTACAGTACTCGTTCCAAATTCTCAAATAAACATCGAACTCGTACTGTAACAACTCATTTACCGGCCTTGTGACGTAAATAACTATTACATTTCACAAGCATAATTTGCGGTCCTTTTACTCGTATGTAATTTTCATTTTCAAAAATACTTGCTGCTGCGGCCATTATATAGCAGATATTTTCACAGCAAAATAAATTAAAGTAGGCGATTTTTTTTTAGATTTTTTTTTGTATTCGGCTCACGATGTTTTTGAAATGCCGGATGATGTTGTATATTGCATGTGTATGCGTAGATTTTGCATTGATTTTACGTTTTATTTATTTTTTGTTCTTATCGATATTCACACATACCAGCAATATTTTTCGTTCGGCATTTTTGCTTCCGTAACCCGATTTCTATAGAATTTTTTACTTACTCCTGCCGCTAAAGATGTTTTCACATCAAAAATGACTCGTTAAAATTGTGACATAATTTTCGGTTAAAATTCAAAAACCGATTAGCACGCCACCTTCTGCTTATCCCAAAAATTCGTTTAACGAAAATATTGTAGTATTATAATTTACCAATACATCGATTTTGGTCGCAAAATGAGAATTACTGCAAGGTAATCATGTTGGTAAATGTCTATGGATTGGAATCAAAACCTGCTAAAATTCTCTCTTTAGAAAGCCTGGTTCTTTTGTTAGCACGCAGATACACATTTAAAAATATCAACTGTTAAGCGTATTGGTCATTACTAAAAACCATATAAAAAAAATGTAATTTTTTCATTTTCACCAACACCACTTATAGTTGACATCACACACTGCCTTAATACACTGTATTCACAACCGTACGTATTCTCACTTATACAATCAGCAGTTGATATAGTTTTACAGCAATAGTATACAAATGATTTGGCTTTCCTACAGAGACAATTTTAGCAGGTTTTGGTTGGAATGCTCGGTTTTTTTAGTTTTTCATTTAACATGATGCAAATAGAAAAATAACATGAGTGAAATAAGTGGGATAACTTGATACTAATAAGATATAAGCTCAGAAGAGAACAATCGTGAAACATATTAAATTGGTTATTATTGGACCTCCCTAGACTCACAATATAAACAGAGTGCGTATATATTGGGATACCATTAGGGCTTGATATATCCGGTCAAAGAAGCGGAAACCGAGTAGTAATGCAGCAGGCAAACCAGAGAAAGAATACAAATACTCCAACCTGCTATAATTTTTAGAGGATACACACGAGCCATGGAGGTTTGTAGACAGTTCGTATAATGTATTGTATAGCTGGTATAAATTCATTATTTATACTTTTCAATCGCTGTGCCTTTATCACTATAATTCAGTTATATTAGGTTGTTCAGAAATTAATGCAGGTTTTCAACCATTTTATTTAAAACGATATATCCCAGTGTAGCAGTGTGATCAAATGATCAACCTGTTATAGAAATTTTGTTTAGGTTTTTACTATGGAGTTACCACCTGCAGCACTTTTATCCGGCTATGGTACAGTCTGGGGTGGGGTTTTGGTGGTATCCATCCATGTCGTGAAAGCTGCTTGTTCCGAAAAAAAAAAAAAAACAAATAAAAAGGAACCAACCATTTGTCATTCTACCTACCTTAATACACACTCACTCGGCCTTCCTCCTCATCTCACTAATATTTTGAATTTATCTCATCTTAGAAATTATCCTTGGTTAAATGAGCAAACAAAAGCAGAATAATTGTAAATTCATAATTGAAAATAAATGTATTATTTATAATGCAACGTAAATAGGTACATTTTTATCACGAAAAGGAAATAATCAAAACAAATCAAAATGAAACTGGCTAAATATTAAATCAAACTAACCCTGTACTATCCCTAAGCTTAACTAAATACAAGAAATTACTAATATCTAATGTTAGTATTTATTTAATTTATCTATGTTGTTAATTTTTTTAAGTAATTTATTTAATATTGGTTTTTGTAAAAGAAACTTAACTTTAATGCGGCATGCTGTATAACGAATATGACTGCGGCATGCTGTATAACGAATATGGTGTATGACATCATATTTTGCTAGATGGTATGTTGATTGCTGTGTTAGGTTGCTTGTTATAAGTGTTTGTTTTGTAATTATGTATCATGATTGTATCTTAAGCAACGAATATCAATGGTTTATGTAAGTTTGTGGTATCGTGTTTTTATTTTATTTATGTTTTTATTACTATTTTTCACAGAAACTTATATAATTGTTAGTATTACTTTCGTTCTATTATTGTTTGGTATTTTAATTAATTTGTGATATTAGATTAAGCACGGTTTACAAATCTACGTGTTAACTATAAATGTTATTGTCTGTCCTTGACAACGGACCAGTACATCACGACACAAAAAAAAAATATTTATGAACACCGTATTTAGATGCAATTATTATATTTATTATTTAAAATTAATTTGCGTTACACAATTTATATACATAGAAGCACCACACACTTCTAAATTATTTCACTCTTCATGTTTTCTGTCATTAAAATAAAAATCATAATTATTGATCTAACACGGTAAATTTTTGCAGTAATATCTTAGCACTAACTGTGTAAATTATATCCGTCTATCATTTATTTATCACTGTTATATTAACTTTATTATTATTATATATAAATTAATGATTTATAAACTATTATTAGTTTATTTGCCTTCGTTTTGTTTTGTTTTATTTATTTGTAAATAAATTTTATGTTAACTAAGTTCATTACATGGAACTTAAACTTTTCAGCTCAGAAAAAAAAAAAAAATTCAAAATACCAAAGATAATCCCAGTTGAGTGTTTCACAATAACAATAATAATAGGTGATTCGAACATCACACTTAACTCAAGACTGATCTATTTTTTTCTCTATTGGTCATCGTTTTCCCGATAGATCCAAAACAAAACAAAATATAATTTTAGTTAACCCCTTATTGTGCAACGACTAATTGCAATTACGAGTTGTAACAATTCGTGGGGACGACCTACACCCTTGAGATGTCTCAAAACGCCGGGCAATATCATCTGATATCAGTAGAATTGATAATAGTATGACGTCATAACCGAATGTCTTTAACATGGTATATTCCTAAGGTTTTTCCATTTGAATCCTGTACTTCGTAGGCAACGTTTCCGATTGGTCTATGAATAATAGCCTTTCTAAATTTAGGAGAGAGTTTGGCTGAAAACTTTTTAGACTTGTCACTTTGAAGAAAGTGTCGAACGAAAACTTGTTGTCCGACATGAAAGTTTCGCTGACGACTTCGCAAATTGTATGTAGATGCACTATTTTCATAAGATTTTTTTAAATGTCTTATAACCTCTTGTTGAACACAAGTTAGACGATCAGCATTTGAGACTTCAATTTCCTTGTCATCCATACTATTCAATAATCTAAGCAGACTGTAATTGGAGGCATGACCGATGTAATGTTGTCCGAATACTAAGAAATGAGGCGACTGATTAGTAGTGGCATGAACTACATTACGTAAGGCACAGCCAATAGAATGAACGTGTTTGTCCCAGTCAGTATGATTATCGTGGATATATGCTCTAATAGCGGCAAGTATAGATCGATTTACCCGTTCTGACGCGTTGGGCTGAGGATGGTATTTAGGGGTAAAAATATGCTTTATTCCAAATTTTTCTAAAAAATCATTAAACATGTTGGCCGTAAACTGCTTTCCGTTATCACTAAACACTATTTCTGGAACTGAAAAAACATTGAAAACTTTTGCTTCCAAGAATTTTGTTACGTTGCTTGCTGTGGCATCACGCATGGGTTCCAATAAAACAAATCGTGAGAAGTGATCTAACACTATAAAAAGGTAGCAATTTCCTGTTCTAGAGCGTGGGTAGGGACCCAAAAAATCTATATATAACTTTTGCCATGGGCGACTGATTTCGCTATAATTACCCATTGGTGGTCTTGCCAAGCTATTCATAGGTTTACATAGCTTACACGTATCGCAGTTCATAATGAATGTATGTACATCTTTGGCCATTTGTGGCCAGAAGTAAAACCGTCGTAGTAATTCCAATGTTTTTTGGATGCCGACATGTGCGGCTGTTGGGGGGCAATGAGTCATACGTATTAGATTCGTAGTAAAATCTTCTGGTACATATAATTTCCATCGAGGAATATCACTCTCTGAAACGTTAAGGTTGTCTCTATTCGTAGATTTTATAAAAATCTTTTTGTCAGATACTTTTAGGTTAGTTTTACAATTGGGATTTTCCATTAGAGTTTTCATTAGCTCTTTATACTTCGAATCATGAGATATTGTAAAATCTGATTCTAACAAGGCTGGCCAAATTGTTTGTTCATTTTTAAATTTAATTTCATCTGCATAGTAACGGGAAAGAGCGTCTGGTACTATATTGTCTTTACCCTTTTTGTAAACAATGGAGAAATTAAATCCCTGCAATTTGAGGCTCCAGCGAGCGAGGCGTCCAGAGAGCTCCCTTTGTCCCATTAACCACTTCAAACTTGCGTGATCTGTGATTATGGTAAAAGGGAAGCCCTCTATGTACTGCCGGAATTTCCCAACACTCAACACAGCCGCATAACATTCAAGCTCAGTTATGCTATAATTACGCTGAGCTGCGTTGAGCTTTTGGGAAACAAAGGCAATAGGACGTTCCTCACCGCTAACAGACCTTTGGAATAGAACACTTCCAACACCGGTTGAAGATGCATCGCATTGGATGAAAAAGGGTTGTGTAAAGTCAGGATGACTTAGCACAGGTGCAGTACTAAGAGCAGTTTTTAAAGAATTAAAGGATGTTTCTGCCTCAGTATTCCATTCAAATTTTTTATTTTTTCTAAGCAAGTTCGTTAGTGGTTCGGCAATTTCCGAATACCGCGAAATAAAGCGGCGGTACCAGCCAGTCATGCCTAAAAATCGTCTAACTTGCCGAACATTCTTAGGTCTTGGGTAATCAGTAATCGCGCTACACTTATCCACGTTTACTTTCAACACACCATCACCAACCACGTATCCTAAATATTTTATCTCTTTAAGGACAAATTTACTTTTCTCGATGTTAAGAGTTAAATTAGCCTGTTTCAGTAAATGTGCCACCTTACTAAGAAGATTTATGTGTTCTTCGAATGTTTCACCGGTGATCAATAGATCGTCTAGGTATACAAAGATTTGAGTGTGTAGTTCATGGGGTATCACTCGATGCATCAAACGACACATTGTTTGCGGGGCGTTACAAAGTCCGAAAGGCATTACCACAAACTGATACAATGGTTTTCCTGGAACGGTGAAGGCTGTCTTATCCCTTGACCTCTCATCCAATGGTATTTGCCAAAAGGCGTCCTTTAAATCCAGGCTTGAAATAAATCTGGTTTTTTCAAGACGCCCCAGCAATCCATCAATAAGAGGCAAAGGATAAGCGTCCTTCACCGTCACCTCGTTCAATTTTCGCGCGTCCAAGCACAATCGAACCTTGCCGCTCGCCTTTTTGACCAAAGCAATCGGTGAACTCCATGAACTACAACTCTCCTCGATGACACCCAATGACAGCATTCTTTCCAGCTCTTTATCTATTTCTGCCTGCACAGCGGGGGACACCGCATAATAGCGCTGCTTTACAGGTCTAGCCTCGCCGACATCAATGGAGTGCTTTACTAGGTGTGTCCTACCCAAACCGAGCACAGCAGAAGACGGGAATTGCTTAATAGTTTCTTCTAACATCCTCCGTTGTTCAGTCGTTAGATCGCGTTGTTCAAATACATTTTTCGGGGGAATATTATCACACGTAACTTCATGAACTAATTTATTAGATGTTGTATCAAATGAAGGTGATACATTCGACTGATTAGTTACTGTGGATGGAAAAGAAATTTTAATATCAAACGTATGCCAAAAATCCATGCCCAAATAAAGCTCTTGATGCAAATTTGGCGCAAGATGTAATTTCATCAATTTAGTTTTGTTCGCGAAACATACTGGTACTTGAATAAACCCAATTATGGCTTCCTTGTGACCACTTGCTGTGCGAACTGACGAAGGAAAATTGTGCAACTTGACTTCTGGTATATTAAGAAATTTTTCACATCCTTTCCCCAGTACAGAAACGTTTGCTCCACTGTCGAGTAAGCCGGATACAGTTTGCTTAAGGATTCCGACTTCAACGTATGGTCTACCATCTAGAGAATCAGATATTAATGACTCGTTTATTTGTTTTTTTACTGCTCTACGTGCTTTCCAATATCTAATAGACCTAGGAATGAGAAAGTTGGCTGTGTTGGATAAATCAGGTAAATTTGACAAATTAGTTGGCGTTGGGCTTATAAATGAATTAACTATTTTTTTGGTGTACGAGCCGCAATTTGGTATTGCCGAAATTCGGGATCCGTATTGCAAGCACTGTCTTCCGTCTTCGGTTTTAAGTTGGGGGCAAACTTCATTGAGGTGTTCACCCCCCTCTCGGAGTTTCCCGGGTTATTTTTACATTTCGCGCAGTTAGGCTTAAGAACATCGTTGGTGCCACATCCAAAACAGAACCGTCTGGTAATAGGAGACAAACAATTTTTAAAATAATGATTTGAACGGAAGCAATTCCAACAGCTATTAGTTGTAACACCAGCTTGACCGAATTTAGATTGAGTTGTTCGGTTATTGCTGTTATCTCTAATATTTAGTGCTGAAATTTCGTCATAAAACTGGTCTAATTGATGGTGTTCTTGTACTTCGGGAGATGTCGAGACTTCTATTTCGTGAATGTTCCTTCTTTGGCATAATCCCAAGTAGCACCAAATATCTTTATAGTTAAATGACTCATTCCCGACGTCGAGACAACGCTACAAATTTCAAGAAATTCACATTTTTGATATTGAACTAAATATTTTAAGCTTTTCGTCGGCACGACCACAATGCGACGTTTTATATTACCAATGGGCAGGCCGTTATTTTAAATCTACTTAACAACTTTTGTTTACTATTTTCAACTATTGACCAACTAATAAAACATTATTGTATTTTATATAACCGTGTACCGTCTAATTAATTGTGTGGTCGTAATATGTCGTTTTTAGAGGCGCTAGATGACTTTTTCGTCGTATAAAAAATCAATATCCAACTTAAATGTTTTCTTAAAATTTTTGTCCATGCGCATTTCATCAAATTATTGACACGAAGGCGAAGTCAAAACTTATATTGACGAAATAATAGCGAGCGAGCATTTAAAATTAGCGGTTCTGTTTGTTTTGTTATTCGTAAACATCACACAAAGAAAATGAAAAATCTACATAATTAAAACATAATTTTATGTACCAATTACAGTAAAAGCCCATTCATTCGCTTAATTAATCGGATTTTTTTTTCATTTTCATCTTCATATTATCTCGCATTTTATTTATTTGAGGACTCACGGAAAATCTATTTTGCTTTATAAATATTTTTTAATTTTACGGATTATTTAAATAGATTTCATTTTGCAGTATACACTCGTTTATGTGTAGTTTGTGTAATAATTATATGAATTATGTAAATTAAATATTACATGAAATAATGCGAAATCGTAGCAAAAATTTCGTATTTTAACAAAACATTCAATGAACCGAAGTATTCGATTATCCGGCATTCCTTCATCCCCAGGCATGTCGGATAAACGCACTTTTACTATAGCTATGGAGTAATATTGGTTTATATATAACTTATTTGTTGTGTAAATATCTAACAGCCGAATTCTTTAAAAATTGGTAACAAAAATAATAAATCGTCGGGAGGATGACTAAACCGTCGGGGTAATAACTTTTTTTGGCAATAAAATAACAACTTTGTAATTTTTGAGCCGTATTGGAATTGGTTTTCAAACTAACTTTTTGGTGGTTTAAATATCTCTTCATCCATATTGTATTAAGAAAATCGCCATTTTTAATTACATATCTATACAAAAATTTGTATTTTTTGAAAATAAAATTATGATTTTCAAACTTTTCATGACTACACATTATTGTAATATCATTATTTTAATGGTGGGGATTATTTCAATACGGTTTAAATTGATTTTAGAAAATTTTAATCAAACTAAAATAAAAATATTTTTGAAAGAACAGAAATATATTTTTAAATAAAAGGAATTTATAAGGCGCATAAGTTTTTAGTTCAGTGATAAGTTCACATTCACGATAAAACTTGCTTTGTTTGTAAAAATATGTCGTATCTTGCCAGATTTTTGTGTTCCCATTATTACAGGGAATGTGAATATTACATTTACAATTATGTATTATGAAGTATATTTTCATAAAGTCTTAAATAATGAAATATAAGTTAAAAGAAACAGACATATAATTATTATATTTATAGGATAAAAGAAGACAACATGATTATTTAGGTATTTTATAAAAAATTGTTGTCCCATCTGCTAAAATTTAACCACAACCTGAGACAAAAAAACTTGTTTTACGAACAAAATAGTTGTCAATATATCTATCACCCGACTTGTATTCTATGGTTAATTGGCAAATCGGATAATAGTTATTACGACGTTTTTACAACCCAAGATTTATTCCCCAAAAGCGTTGTAACATAGTTTTGATACTGGTATCTCAACGTCGACCAGCCGACCAGTAGTCATTTAGTCAACCATGGTACAACGTTATCCCAACCCTCTCGTGCTACTTGGGAATAGTTCAGGAGTAAACCCCGTACGATTCCATGTATCTTCATGAGCAACACATCTCCGGACCATTTCTTCGATACTATTAAAATGAATCCCAGAAAGTTTGTCCTGTAGACCAGGGCGCATATTTCTTCGTAGGATGTAGATTAATTCTGAGTCACTTATTGGTGTCTCAAACTGCAATGATAAGGACAAAACGTCGGAATAAAACTCGTAAAAACTTTCCAAGGTTTTCTGTCTTCGTGAATCCAATTGACGTCTTATATCTAAATCTGAACGGCGATCTTGAAATCTTTTTATGATTTCCTCTTTCAGGTACAACCAAGACACACTCTTGTTACGCTCAATGAAAGTCCAGTACCATTCTGCCGCTACGCCCTCAAGCACGTAACTCAAAATATCTACTAACTGTTCTGTTGGTATGCCTTCAGCTTTAGCTTTATGCTCGACTTTAAATAAAAAACGTTTTATGTTAGTCCCAGATGGCTTACCATCAAAGACAAAATTCCATTTAGGTGGCCGTCGATTTTCCCTATGTTGTCTTTCAGGTGGTTCCCTTGGTCCAGTATTGCTGCTGTAAGGTGCTTGCATCATATGAGAGGTACTATTCATTTGATTTATTACTGATTTAGGCGATGTACGATGATTGGTGTGTGAAAAGTCATCATTTAGTTCCGATAAAACTTGTGGCTCTGGTTGGTGAGTAAGTTGCGCTTTTGGTTGGGAACCGACTTGATTTAAATCACGTGTGTTTATGTTATTTGAGGGACCAGGTTCATAATAGTGGTTACTAGTAAATTTCAATTTACCTGATGATTGTATTTCGTCCTCTCGGGTAAATAAATTAGTGGTCTTCGTATGTTTCCTCTTTGATTCATTTGAATGGTCTGACTGATCGGATGAATGGGCTGAATCCAATTCTCCGAAAGACTGGAGGTCCTCCAGCTCAGTAGAATTTAATTTTTCCAAAGAGGCATCTAAGTTAGGATCTTTTTTCAGTGCTTTGGAAGAAATATCAAGTAATTCGATACATCTGTCTGAAAGCAACTTAACGTCGCCTTTTACGGTTTTGGAATATTTGAGGCGTTGCAACCTGCCATATATATGCAGCAAACGCGTTTCGATGATTTTCAACTGTTTTTCGTTCTGGCCTTGAATACTTTCCTGCATAAATATACTAACGTCTTTCAGTTTTTGTACAATTTTCTGTATTTCTCTTTTCGGATTTTTCTTGGCATTATTATGTGGTCTATTAGGAATTAAAACAGGATGTTGTTGTTCTATTTCAAGGTGTTCTTTCAACTTTTGAAGGTTTTCAAGTTGGTCACCCTGAATAGCGCGAACTTGGCATTCTACGTCGAATTCATCGAATTCTAATAATTCAACGTCAATGTTACTAACTTGGTTGGTCATTGTTTTTTTTCTTCTTTCTTTCGAGTGTAGGCGAAGATATTATAACAAATTAATAATTGCAATTAATCGCAGAACTTACAAGGAGCAAACAAATTTTTATTCTTTAAACAAATAACAAGAAAAATATTCACTGTACTGTCAATTAAACAGCCTAGTTACGAATATTAATAATAATAGAAAATAAATAGAAGAATGGTGACAACGTATGAATGGTATAAGTAATTATTAATAATAATATAGAAATGATTAAACATATAAGATAACAAAAATAAATATATATTTTTTTTTTTTTTTCAACAAAATAAATGTGATCGTGCGAGTATTAAGTCGAAATGAGGATAAAGGCCAGGTAAGTCTTCCGGTTCTTGTTGTAGCTCGATGAGTATTGTGTAGGTAGCATGACTGTGGCTGGTGTTAGGAAGGAGCATGTATATGATTAAAATAAAAAAAAAAATGTATAACTTGCATTCCAAGCTTATAGTAAAATCACTCAAACAGAATACATCTGGAAAGATTTTAGTACTTGAAATTTTTTTCTTTTCTTTTTTTTTTTATTGGCTATGTTACTATATTTTACTAACAGTGCAATCAATTCAATTGAAGAAAGCACTGCGTGGCACAGTAACATAACACAATCACGATCGAATAGCCGATTGGAGAAACAGACACTACAATCAAACGGGCGAATGCACGGAAGCAGTGCGCTCCATTCTGGAAATTTTTCATGATTTATCAAACTGACTTTACTTTAATTTAAGAGCAATTAATAAATTGAAATTGTGGTCGTCATATTAACCTGAGTCAACAATGGACTTCATTGGTATCAAATCAATATGCTTACCACAATGAAAATAAAATAATTTTAACCGTAAAACCATAAACTAAAATACTATATGATTTCTGGAAAATAATACGATGCAGCAAAAATAAAAAAAAACCGTTCACTTGGGCGCCACTGTAGCAGTGTGATCAAATGATCAACCTGTTATAGAAATTTTGTTTAGGTTTTTACTATGGAGTTACCACCTGCAGCACTTTTACCCGGCTATGGTACAGTCTGGGGTGGGGTTTTGGTGGTATCCATCCATGTCGTGAAAGCTGCTTGTTCCGAAAAAAAAAAAAACAAATAAAAAGGAACCAACCATTTGTCATTCTACCTACCTTAATACACACTCACTCGGCCTTCCTCCTCATCTCACTAATATTTTGAATTTATCTCATCTTAGAAATTATCCTTGGTTAAATGAGCAAACAAAAGCAGAATAATTGTAAATTCATAATTGAAAATAAATGTATTATTTATAATGCAACGTAAATAGGTACATTTTTATCACGAAAAGGAAATAATCAAAACAAATCAAAATGAAACTGGCTAAATATTAAATCAAACTAACCCTGTACTATCCCTAAGCTTAACTAAATACAAGAAATTACTAATATCTAATGTTAGTATTTATTTAATTTATCTATGTTGTTAATTTTTTTAAGTAATTTATTTAATATTGGTTTTTGTAAAAGAAACTTAACTTTAATGCGGCATGCTGTATAACGAATATGACTGCGGCATGCTGTATAACGAATATGGTGTATGACATCATATTTTGCTAGATGGTATGTTGATTGCTGTGTTAGGTTGCTTGTTATAAGTGTTTGTTATTTATATATGATTTGTAATTATGTATCATGATTGTATCTTAAGCAACGAATATCAATGGTTTATGTAAGTTTGTGGTATCGTGTTTTTATTTTATTTATGTTTTTATTACTATTTTTCACAGAAACTTATATAATTGTTAGTATTACTTTCGTTCTATTATTGTTTGGTATTTTAATTAATTTGTGATATTAGATTAAGCACGGTTTACAAATCTACGTGTTAACTATAAATGTTATTGTCTGTCCTTGACAACGGACCAGTACATCACGACACAAAAAAAAAATATTTATGAACACCGTATTTAGATGCAATTATTATATTTATTATTTAAAATTAATTTGCGTTACACAATTTATATACATAGAAGCACCACACACTTCTAAATTATTTCACTCTTCATGTTTTCTGTCATTAAAATAAAAATCATAATTATTGATCTAACACGGTAAATTTTTGCAGTAATATCTTAGCACTAACTGTGTAAATTATATCCGTCTATCATTTATTTATCACTGTTATATTAACTTTATTATTATTATATATAAATTAATGATTTATAAACTATTATTAGTTTATTTGCCTTCGTTTTGTTTTGTTTTATTTATTTGTAAATAAATTTTATGTTAACTAAGTTCATTACATGGAACTTAAACTTTTCAGCTCAGAAAAAAAAAAAAATTCAAAATACCAAAGATAATCCCAGTTGAGTGTTTCACAATAACAATAATAATAGGTGATTCGAACATCACACTTAACTCAAGACTGATCTATTTTTTTCTCTATTGGTCATCGTTTTCCCGATAGATCCAAAACAAAACAAAATATAATTTTAGTTAACCCCTTATTGTGCAACGACTAATTGCAATTACGAGTTGTAACACCAGTTTACAATAAATTTTATTAATCGGTATAAGAACCATTGAATTCTACACATTGTTGCCAACAAGATGCAAGTTTATTAATTCCAGTAGCATATAATTCTGAAGTTCTGGAAGAGACGAATTCTTCGAAGGCATTTTTTGCGGCTGTTTGGTCGTTGAAGACTTTTCCTTGCAAGAAGTAGTCGAGATGCTTGAAAAAGTGGTAATCGGTTGGCGAGAAGTCTGGTGAGTATGGTGCATGAGGCAGAGCTTCGTAGCCAAGTTAGTTGAACTTCTGCAGCGTCGGCTGTGCAACATGTGGTCGAGCATTATCGTACAGAAGAATTGGGCCCTTTCTATTGAATAATGCTGGACGGAGGCGTTTCAGTTCTTTATGCATTCTGTCAATTTGTTGACAATATTTCTCTGCTGTGATATTTTAGCTAGGATTCAACAAGCTGTAGTGGATAATTGAGGCTGACGACCTCCAAACAGTCATCATAGTCTTTTTTTGATGCAGCTCAGGTTTGGACAAGTGTTTAGGAGCGTTGCCTCGGTCCAACCACACGCTGAACGTCATCAGTTATCATATAGAATCAACTTTTCATCGCACGTCACAAAACGATCGAAAAATGGTTCGTTTTTGTTGCGCAGAAGAAGTGAAGAGCAAACTTCATACGGCGATTTTTTGAGTTTTCATTCAATCCGTGTTGCACCCATTTGTCAAATTTCCTCGACTTTCCAATTTGGCTCAAATGTTCCGAAATTAATCGAATACCTACGTTTAGGCCTCCTGCAAGCTCTCGAATAGTCGTGCGTGGATTTGCTTCCACCAAAGCCTTCAATTCATCGTCGTCAATGGCAGAGGGACGTCCGCGACCTTTCTCATCTTCAAGACTGAATTCACCATGACGAAATTTTTGAAACCAACGTTGTTTTGTGCATTCGTTAACACTTCCTTGGCCCCAAATTTCATTGATATTTCGAGCCGTTTGTGCTGCACTGCGGCCGAGTTTAAATTAATACAAGTAAATGTGGCGAAATTCTTGTTTTGACATCTTAACTTCAAAGGTCTAGAAATGGACAAAACTACAATTTAGATTAAAAATGGGTTATGTGGTGAGAAAGAGCATAAAATAACGAATGTGAAGTTTCCGAAAAAACTTCAAAAATAACAAAAATGTTTATATGTATGGGTAAAACAGTGGGTAAAAGCAATGTTATAATAAAATCGCAAGATTTGTTAGATTTAATAGCAGAAATCAATAATTACCAAAAATAATTTTTTTAAAAAATTAAGCTTAATAAATTGAATTCAAATACATTTATAATCGAACACAATGGAAATACATAAAAATAATAATTTATCAACCAATACGAAGTATGTAGGTTCACTGTATTGCGTATGGGCCAATCCACAGAGATGTTCCCGGGATATGACCTTTACCAATAATTAGCTTAAGGGGTGTTCTTTGAAATAAAATTGGTGGGATTACTCTACGGAGAGAAGGAACCTTTTGTTATTGCGTGTGAACAATTGAAGTATATATGAAAATGTATGTAATTTAGAGGTTCACTGTATTAAAGATTGGCCAACTCACAGAGATGTTCCCGGGATGTGACCTTCACCAATAATTAGCTTAAGGGGTGTTCTTTGAAATAAAATTGGTGGGATTACTATACGGAGAGAAGGAACCTTTTGTTATTGCGTATGAACACTTGAAGTATATATGAAAATGTATGTAATTTAGAGGTTCACTGTATTAAAGATTGGCCAACTCACAGAGATGTTCCCGGGATGTCATTTTTACCGATAATTAGCTTAAGGGGTGTTCTTTGAAATAAAATTGGTGGGATTACTCTACGGAGAGAAAGAACCTTTTGTTATTGCGTGTGAACAATTGAAGTATATATGAAAATGTATGTAATTTAGAGGTTCACTGAATTTAAGATTGGCCAACTCACAGAGATGTTCCCGGAATGTAACCTTTATCAATAATTAGCTGAAGGGGTGTTCTTTGAAATAAAATTGGTGGGATTACTCTACGGAGAGAAGGAACCTTTTGTTATTGCGTGTGAACACTTGAAGTATATATGAAAATCTATGTAATTTAGAGGTTCACTGTATTAAAGATTGGCCAACTCACTGAGATGTTCCCGGGATGTGAGCTTTACCAATAATTACCTTAAGGGGTGTTCTTTGAATTTGGCCGTGAGTTGGCCAATCTTTAATACAGTGAACCTCTAAATTACACATATTTTCATATATATTCAATTGTTCACACGCAATAACAAAAGGTTCCTTCTCTCCGTAGAGTAATCCCACTAATTTTATTTTAAAGAACACCCCTTAAGCTAATTATTGATAAAGGTCATATCCCGGGAACATCTCTGTGAGTTGGCCCATACTCAATACAGTGAACCTACATACTTCGTATTAGTTGATAAATTATTATTTTTATGTATTTCCATTGTGTTCGATTATAAATGTATTTGAATTCTTTATTAAGCTTAATTAAAACTTCTCGTGAGGGCACCTCTGTTGCATAAACCAATTCCTTTGCACGTCCCCAGACGTAAAAATCGAGAGGTGTCAGGTCTCTTCGTTCCTAAAATTAGGCATTGTAACCACAACAGCGAAGACAAACGCAACAAAAACAATTCTGATAACAGTTTAAAACAGACTAAACAAGAAGAACAAAATATTTAACAAAAACAAGATTTAAATAAAACAAAAGAATAAATGTAATAAATAGGTTCTTACGGTTCCTAACTTTTGCAAAACGATTTACCCAAACTTTTATTTTGGAAGAAAGTGTGCCGATCGTCTTTCAAAATGATGGCTTTCCGGCACACGATCATTGAATGGTACGTGCGTACTTACACTTAGACAATTCTTTTCCGAACTCATGGATTGGTAGATTGGGGCCTATTTCTTGGCCCGCACGGTCCCCAGACCTGACACCCCTCGATTTTTACGTCTGGGAACGTGCAAAGGAATTGGTTTATGCAACAGAGGTGCCCTCACGAGAAATTTTAATGGAGCGAATTACAGCTGCATTTGAAATAATGAAAAGAGAAATGCGACTTCGCGCAACAACATTTGAAATAAGGAAAAGGTGTCATGCATGCATACGGAGTAGAGGAGAACAATTCGAACAAATATTATACTCATATTTAATAAAAACATAACAAAGATAAAAAGAATTTTCTTGACTCTACAACTTCTATCTCTTATTTTGACCATACTATAAATAGTTCCTCCAACATATAGCATACCGTTGGAAAGGGCATAAACTAGACAACTTTTTAAAACAAACCTATGTTCAAAATATTGTTTATTTTTTTTTATATTGAATTTAGAAGTTGAAATCTTTCATACATTTACACATTTTCAAGACTTTCGAAGCTCATATAATTTATTTACTTGAAGCCATTTGTACCAAATAATGAATTATTTAGACTAAAAATACATTGCAGAATACAATAAAAGTTATTTCGTGCTATTACAATCACAAACAAAAAAAATATGACGATTTAAAGGCGAGATTTCAGGTAATTTAAATAAAACACGAAAAAAATTCATATCTCAGTTACCGTGTCACTTAGGACGTAGGGCCGTATGGGTGAAAACTAGCTAATGACCCAACCAATCCCCCAAAAAATTGTGTCGGTCCATGTGCCGAACACCCTGTATAACTGAGTTCATATAATGTCGTGTTTTTCGACTCAGAACTGATATAAGTGGTTTGACGCTTAGATCTAATAATATATTTTTTATATTACAAGTCAGTTTTTTATCATTTAATAATTATATGTTCATGCTTTATTCTTGTTCGATTAGGTCTATTGAGCTTTGTGGAAATATACCAGTTAGTGATAGCAGCAATCATCAGGAGGGATTACCTGTAGCGCCAATGGCTAAAAATCGAAAAAGTAACTACCGTTCATCATATTTACATATATACCCGTACCTAAAGTCAAAATAAAACAAACTTGAAATACAAGTTTACGCTTAGGCATTTATTTAGAATATTTAGGTACGGGTGATTGTGTATACTTATTATATAACTCGTATAACCATTATTAACAGATTTGTGTGCACTATCTAGGATCTAAAAGGCTAGTGCAGTTTTCAGGGACTATATATATATATATATGTATATATATTAGGGCGGATTAAAGTTTTAAGTGGACTGGAGACTCCATTTTTCTGAAAATTCATTTAGTTTTAAGCTAAAAAGTCCACAACACGATATGGCCTTTTTGACCAAAGCAATCGGTGAACTCCATGAACTACAACTCTCCTCGATGACACCCAATGACAGCATTCTTTCCAGCTCTTTATCTATTTCTGCCTGCACAGCGGGGGACACCGCATAATAGCGCTGCTTTACAGGTCTAGCCTCGCCGACATCAATGGAGTGCTTTACTAGGTGTGTCCTACCCAAACCGAGCACAGCAGAAGACGGGAATTGCTTAATAGTTTCTTCTAACATCCTCCGTTGTTCAGTCGTTAGATCGCGTTGTTCAAATACATTTTTCGGGGGAATATTATCACACGTAACTTCATGAACTAATTTATTAGATGTTGTATCAAATGAAGGTGATACATTCGACTGATTAGTTACTGTGGATGGAAAAGAAATTTTAATATCAAACGTATGCCAAAAATCCATGCCCAAATAAAGCTCTTGATGCAAATTTGGCGCAAGATGTAATTTCATCAATTTAGTTTTGTTCGCGAAACATACTGGTACTTGAATAAACCCAATTATGGCTTCCTTGTGACCACTTGCTGTGCGAACTGACGAAGGAAAATTGTGCAACTTGACTTCTGGTATATTAAGAAATTTTTCACATCCTTTCCCCAGTACAGAAACGTTTGCTCCACTGTCGAGTAAGCCGGATACAGTTTGCTTAAGGATTCCGACTTCAACGTATGGTCTACCATCTAGAGAATCAGATATTAATGACTCGTTTATTTGTTTTTTTACTGCTCTACGTGCTTTCCAATATCTAATAGACCTAGGAATGAGAAAGTTGGCTGTGTTGGATAAATCAGGTAAATTTGACAAATTAGTTGGCGTTGGGCTTATAAATGAATTAACTATTTTTTTGGTGTACGAGCCGCAATTGGTATTGCCGAAATTCGGGATCCGTATTGCAAGCACTGTCTTCCGTCTTCGGTTTTAAGTTGGGGGCAAACTTCATTGAGGTGTTCACCCCCCTCTCGGAGTTTCCCGGGTTATTTTTACATTTCGCGCAGTTAGGCTTAAGAACATCGTTGGTGCCACATCCAAAACAGAACCGTCTGGTAATAGGAGACAAACAATTTTTAAAATAATGATTTGAACGGAAGCAATTCCAACAGCTATTAGTTGTAACACCAGCTTGACCGAATTTAGATTGAGTTGTTCGGTTATTGCTGTTATCTCTAATATTTAGTGCTGAAATTTCGTCATAAAACTGGTCTAATTGATGGTGTTCTTGTACTTCGGGAGATGTCGAGACTTCTATTTCGTGAATGTTCCTTCTTTGGCATAATCCCAAGTAGCACCAAATATCTTTATAGTTAAATGACTCATTCCCGACGTCGAGACAACGCTACAAATTTCAAGAAATTCACATTTTTGATATTGAACTAAATATTTTAAGCTTTTCGTCGGCACGACCACAATGCGACGTTTTATATTACCAATGGGCAGGCCGTTATTTTAAATCTACTTAACAACTTTTGTTTACTATTTTCAACTATTGACCAACTAATAAAACATTATTGTATTTTATATAACCGTGTACCGTCTAATTAATTGTGTGGTCGTAATATGTCGTTTTTAGAGGCGCTAGATGACTTTTTCGTCGTATAAAAAATCAATATCCAACTTAAATGTTTTCTTAAAATTTTTGTCCATGCGCATTTCATCAAATTATTGACACGAAGGCGAAGTCAAAACTTATATTGACGAAATAATAGCGAGCGAGCATTTAAAATTAGCGGTTCTGTTTGTTTTGTTATTCGTAAACATCACACAAAGAAAATGAAAAATCTACATAATTAAAACATAATTTTATGTACCAATTACAGTAAAAGCCCATTCATTCGCTTAATTAATCGGATTTTTTTTTCATTTTCATCTTCATATTATCTCGCATTTTATTTATTTGAGGACTCACGGAAAATCTATTTTGCTTTATAAATATTTTTTAATTTTACGGATTATTTAAATAGATTTCATTTTGCAGTATACACTCGTTTATGTGTAGTTTGTGTAATAATTATATGAATTATGTAAATTAAATATTACATGAAATAATGCGAAATCGTAGCAAAAATTTCGTATTTTAACAAAACATTCAATGAACCGAAGTATTCGATTATCCGGCATTCCTTCATCCCCAGGCATGTCGGATAAACGCACTTTTACTATAGCTATGGAGTAATATTGGTTTATATATAACTTATTTGTTGTGTAAATATCTAACAGCCGAATTCTTTAAAAATTGGTAACAAAAATAATAAATCGTCGGGAGGATGACTAAACCGTCGGGTAATAACTTTTTTTGGCAATAAAATAACAACTTTGTAATTTTTGAGCCGTATTGGAATTGGTTTTCAAACTAACTTTTTGGTGGTTTAAATATCTCTTCATCCATATTGTATTAAGAAAATCGCCATTTTTAATTACATATCTATACAAAAATTTGTATTTTTTGAAAATAAAATTATGATTTTCAAACTTTTCATGACTACACATTATTGTAATATCATTATTTTAATGGTGGGGATTATTTCAATACGGTTTAAATTGATTTAGAAAATTTTAATCAAACTAAAATAAAAATATTTTTGAAAGAACAGAAATATATTTTTAAATAAAAGGAATTTATAAGGCGCATAAGTTTTTAGTTCAGTGATAAGTTCACATTCACGATAAAACTTGCTTTGTTTGTAAAAATATGTCGTATCTTGCCAGATTTTTGTGTTCCCATTATTACAGGGAATGTGAATATTACATTTACAATTATGTATTATGAAGTATATTTTCATAAAGTCTTAAATAATGAAATATAAGTTAAAAGAAACAGACATATAATTATTATATTTATAGGATAAAAGAAGACAACATGATTATTTAGGTATTTTATAAAAAATTGTTGTCCCATCTGCTAAAATTTAACCACAACCTGAGACAAAAAAACTTGTTTTACGAACAAAATAGTTGTCAATATATCTATCACCCGACTTGTATTCTATGGTTAATTGGCAAATCGGATAATAGTTATTACGACGTTTTTACAACCCAAGATTTATTCCCCAAAAGCGTTGTAACATAGTTTTGATACTGGTATCTCAACGTCGACCAGCCGACCAGTAGTCATTTAGTCAACCATGGTACAACGTTATCCCAACCCTCTCGTGCTACTTGGGAATAGTTCAGGAGTAAACCCCGTACGATTCCATGTATCTTCATGAGCAACACATCTCCGGACCATTTCTTCGATACTATTAAAATGAATCCCAGAAAGTTTGTCCTGTAGACCAGGGCGCATATTTCTTCGTAGGATGTAGATTAATTCTGAGTCACTTATTGGTGTCTCAAACTGCAATGATAAGGACAAAACGTCGGAATAAAACTCGTAAAAACTTTCCAAGGTTTTCTGTCTTCGTGAATCCAATTGACGTCTTATATCTAAATCTGAACGGCGATCTTGAAATCTTTTTATGATTTCCTCTTTCAGGTACAACCAAGACACACTCTTGTTACGCTCAATGAAAGTCCAGTACCATTCTGCCGCTACGCCCTCAAGCACGTAACTCAAAATATCTACTAACTGTTCTGTTGGTATGCCTTCAGCTTTAGCTTTATGCTCGACTTTAAATAAAAAACGTTTTATGTTAGTCCCAGATGGCTTACCATCAAAGACAAAATTCCATTTAGGTGGCCGTCGATTTTCCCTATGTTGTCTTTCAGGTGGTTCCCTTGGTCCAGTATTGCTGCTGTAAGGGTGCTTGCATCATATGAGAGGTACTATTCATTTGATTTATTACTGATTTAGGCGATGTACGATGATTGGTGTGTGAAAAGTCATCATTTAGTTCCGATAAAACTTGTGGCTCTGGTTGGTGAGTAAGTTGCGCTTTTGGTTGGGAACCGACTTGATTTAAATCACGTGTGTTTATGTTATTTGAGGGACCAGGTTCATAATAGTGGTTACTAGTAAATTTCAATTTACCTGATGATTGTATTTCGTCCTCTCGGGTAAATAAATTAGTGGTCTTCGTATGTTTCCTCTTTGATTCATTTGAATGGTCTGACTGATCGGATGAATGGGCTGAATCCAATTCTCCGAAAGACTGGAGGTCCTCCAGCTCAGTAGAATTTAATTTTTCCAAAGAGGCATCTAAGTTAGGATCTTTTTTCAGTGCTTTGGAAGAAATATCAAGTAATTCGATACATCTGTCTGAAAGCAACTTAACGTCGCCTTTTACGGTTTTGGAATATTTGAGGCGTTGCAACCTGCCATATATATGCAGCAAACGCGTTTCGATGATTTTCAACTGTTTTTCGTTCTGGCCTTGAATACTTTCCTGCATAAATATACTAACGTCTTTCAGTTTTTGTACAATTTTCTGTATTTCTCTTTTCGGATTTTTCTTGGCATTATTATGTGGTCTATTAGGAATTAAAACAGGATGTTGTTGTTCTATTTCAAGGTGTTCTTTCAACTTTTGAAGGTTTTCAAGTTGGTCACCCTGAATAGCGCGAACTTGGCATTCTACGTCGAATTCATCGAATTCTAATAATTCAACGTCAATGTTACTAACTTGGTTGGTCATTGTTTTTTTTCTTCTTTCTTTCGAGTGTAGGCGAAGATATTATAACAAATTAATAATTGCAATTAATCGCAGAACTTACAAGGAGCAAACAAATTTTTATTCTTTAAACAAATAACAAGAAAAATATTCACTGTACTGTCAATTAAACAGCCTAGTTACGAATATTAATAATAATAGAAAATAAATAGAAGAATGGTGACAACGTATGAATGGTATAAGTAATTATTAATAATAATATAGAAATGATTAAACATATAAGATAACAAAAATAAATATATATTTTTTTTTTTTTTTCAACAAAATAAATGTGATCGTGCGAGTATTAAGTCGAAATGAGGATAAAGGCCAGGTAAGTCTTCCGGTTCTTGTTGTAGCTCGATGAGTATTGTGTAGGTAGCATGACTGTGGCTGGTGTTAGGAAGGAGCATGTATATGATTAAAATAAAAAAAAAAATGTATAACTTGCATTCCAAGCTTATAGTAAAATCACTCAAACAGAATACATCTGGAAAGATTTTAGTACTTGAAATTTTTTTCTTTTCTTTTTTTTTTTATTGGCTATGTTACTATATTTTACTAACAGTGCAATCAATTCAATTGAAGAAAGCACTGCGTGGCACAGTAACATAACACAATCACGATCGAATAGCCGATTGGAGAAACAGACACTACAATCAAACGGGCGAATGCACGGAAGCAGTGCGCTCCATTCTGGAAATTTTTCATGATTTATCAAACTGACTTTACTTTAATTTAAGAGCAATTAATAAATTGAAATTGTGGTCGTCATATTAACCTGAGTCAACAATGGACTTCATTGGTATCAAATCAATATGCTTACCACAATGAAAATAAAATAATTTTAACCGTAAAACCATAAACTAAAATACTATATGATTTCTGGAAAATAATACGATGCAGCAAAAATAAAAAAAAACCGTTCACTTGGGCGCCACTGTAGCAGTGTGATCAAATGATCAACCTGTTATAGAAATTTTGTTTAGGTTTTTACTATGGAGTTACCACCTGCAGCACTTTTACCCGGCTATGGTACAGTCTGGGGTGGGGTTTTGGTGGTATCCATCCATGTCGTGAAAGCTGCTTGTTCCGAAAAAAAAAAAAACAAATAAAAAGGAACCAACCATTTGTCATTCTACCTACCTTAATACACACTCACTCGGCCTTCCTCCTCATCTCACTAATATTTTGAATTTATCTCATCTTAGAAATTATCCTTGGTTAAATGAGCAAACAAAAGCAGAATAATTGTAAATTCATAATTGAAAATAAATGTATTATTTATAATGCAACGTAAATAGGTACATTTTTATCACGAAAAGGAAATAATCAAAACAAATCAAAATGAAACTGGCTAAATATTAAATCAAACTAACCCTGTACTATCCCTAAGCTTAACTAAATACAAGAAATTACTAATATCTAATGTTAGTATTTATTTAATTTATCTATGTTGTTAATTTTTTTAAGTAATTTATTTAATATTGGTTTTTGTAAAAGAAACTTAACTTTAATGCGGCATGCTGTATAACGAATATGACTGCGGCATGCTGTATAACGAATATGGTGTATGACATCATATTTTGCTAGATGGTATGTTGATTGCTGTGTTAGGTTGCTTGTTATAAGTGTTTGTTATTTATATATGATTTGTAATTATGTATCATGATTGTATCTTAAGCAACGAATATCAATGGTTTATGTAAGTTTGTGGTATCGTGTTTTTATTTTATTTATGTTTTTATTACTATTTTTCACAGAAACTTATATAATTGTTAGTATTACTTTCGTTCTATTATTGTTTGGTATTTTAATTAATTTGTGATATTAGATTAAGCACGGTTTACAAATCTACGTGTTAACTATAAATGTTATTGTCTGTCCTTGACAACGGACCAGTACATCACGACACAAAAAAAAAATATTTATGAACACCGTATTTAGATGCAATTATTATATTTATTATTTAAAATTAATTTGCGTTACACAATTTATATACATAGAAGCACCACACACTTCTAAATTATTTCACTCTTCATGTTTTCTGTCATTAAAATAAAAATCATAATTATTGATCTAACACGGTAAATTTTTGCAGTAATATCTTAGCACTAACTGTGTAAATTATATCCGTCTATCATTTATTTATCACTGTTATATTAACTTTATTATTATTATATATAAATTAATGATTTATAAACTATTATTAGTTTATTTGCCTTCGTTTTGTTTTGTTTTATTTATTTGTAAATAAATTTTATGTTAACTAAGTTCATTACATGGAACTTAAACTTTTCAGCTCAGAAAAAAAAAAAAATTCAAAATACCAAAGATAATCCCAGTTGAGTGTTTCACAATAACAATAATAATAGGTGATTCGAACATCACACTTAACTCAAGACTGATCTATTTTTTTCTCTATTGGTCATCGTTTTCCCGATAGATCCAAAACAAAACAAAATATAATTTTAGTTAACCCCTTATTGTGCAACGACTAATTGCAATTACGAGTTGTAACACCAGTTTACAATAAATTTTATTAATCGGTATAAGAACCATTGAATTCTACACATTGTTGCCAACAAGATGCAAGTTTATTAATTCCAGTAGCATATAATTCTGAAGTTCTGGAAGAGACGAATTCTTCGAAGGCATTTTTTGCGGCTGTTTGGTCGTTGAAGACTTTTCCTTGCAAGAAGTAGTCGAGATGCTTGAAAAAGTGGTAATCGGTTGGCGAGAAGTCTGGTGAGTATGGTGCATGAGGCAGAGCTTCGTAGCCAAGTTAGTTGAACTTCTGCAGCGTCGGCTGTGCAACATGTGGTCGAGCATTATCGTACAGAAGAATTGGGCCCTTTCTATTGAATAATGCTGGACGGAGGCGTTTCAGTTCTTTATGCATTCTGTCAATTTGTTGACAATATTTCTCTGCTGTGATATTTTAGCTAGGATTCAACAAGCTGTAGTGGATAATTGAGGCTGACGACCTCCAAACAGTCATCATAGTCTTTTTTTGATGCAGCTCAGGTTTGGACAAGTGTTTAGGAGCGTTGCCTCGGTCCAACCACACGCTGAACGTCATCAGTTATCATATAGAATCAACTTTTCATCGCACGTCACAAAACGATCGAAAAATGGTTCGTTTTTGTTGCGCAGAAGAAGTGAAGAGCAAACTTCATACGGCGATTTTTTGAGTTTTCATTCAATCCGTGTTGCACCCATTTGTCAAATTTCCTCGACTTTCCAATTTGGCTCAAATGTTCCGAAATTAATCGAATACCTACGTTTAGGCCTCCTGCAAGCTCTCGAATAGTCGTGCGTGGATTTGCTTCCACCAAAGCCTTCAATTCATCGTCGTCAATGGCAGAGGGACGTCCGCGACCTTTCTCATCTTCAAGACTGAATTCACCATGACGAAATTTTTGAAACCAACGTTGTTTTGTGCATTCGTTAACACTTCCTTGGCCCCAAATTTCATTGATATTTCGAGCCGTTTGTGCTGCACTGCGGCCGAGTTTAAATTAATACAAGTAAATGTGGCGAAATTCTTGTTTTGACATCTTAACTTCAAAGGTCTAGAAATGGACAAAACTACAATTTAGATTAAAAATGGGTTATGTGGTGAGAAAGAGCATAAAATAACGAATGTGAAGTTTCCGAAAAAACTTCAAAAATAACAAAAATGTTTATATGTATGGGTAAAACAGTGGGTAAAAGCAATGTTATAATAAAATCGCAAGATTTGTTAGATTTAATAGCAGAAATCAATAATTACCAAAAATAATTTTTTTAAAAAATTAAGCTTAATAAATTGAATTCAAATACATTTATAATCGAACACAATGGAAATACATAAAAATAATAATTTATCAACCAATACGAAGTATGTAGGTTCACTGTATTGCGTATGGGCCAATCCACAGAGATGTTCCCGGGATATGACCTTTACCAATAATTAGCTTAAGGGGTGTTCTTTGAAATAAAATTGGTGGGATTACTCTACGGAGAGAAGGAACCTTTTGTTATTGCGTGTGAACAATTGAAGTATATATGAAAATGTATGTAATTTAGAGGTTCACTGTATTAAAGATTGGCCAACTCACAGAGATGTTCCCGGGATGTGACCTTCACCAATAATTAGCTTAAGGGGTGTTCTTTGAAATAAAATTGGTGGGATTACTATACGGAGAGAAGGAACCTTTTGTTATTGCGTATGAACACTTGAAGTATATATGAAAATGTATGTAATTTAGAGGTTCACTGTATTAAAGATTGGCCAACTCACAGAGATGTTCCCGGGATGTCATTTTTACCGATAATTAGCTTAAGGGGTGTTCTTTGAAATAAAATTGGTGGGATTACTCTACGGAGAGAAAGAACCTTTTGTTATTGCGTGTGAACAATTGAAGTATATATGAAAATGTATGTAATTTAGAGGTTCACTGAATTTAAGATTGGCCAACTCACAGAGATGTTCCCGGAATGTAACCTTTATCAATAATTAGCTGAAGGGGTGTTCTTTGAAATAAAATTGGTGGGATTACTCTACGGAGAGAAGGAACCTTTTGTTATTGCGTGTGAACACTTGAAGTATATATGAAAATCTATGTAATTTAGAGGTTCACTGTATTAAAGATTGGCCAACTCACTGAGATGTTCCCGGGATGTGAGCTTTACCAATAATTACCTTAAGGGGTGTTCTTTGAATTTGGCCGTGAGTTGGCCAATCTTTAATACAGTGAACCTCTAAATTACACATATTTTCATATATATTCAATTGTTCACACGCAATAACAAAAGGTTCCTTCTCTCCGTAGAGTAATCCCACTAATTTTATTTTAAAGAACACCCCTTAAGCTAATTATTGATAAAGGTCATATCCCGGGAACATCTCTGTGAGTTGGCCCATACTCAATACAGTGAACCTACATACTTCGTATTAGTTGATAAATTATTATTTTTATGTATTTCCATTGTGTTCGATTATAAATGTATTTGAATTCTTTATTAAGCTTAATTAAAACTTCTCGTGAGGGCACCTCTGTTGCATAAACCAATTCCTTTGCACGTCCCCAGACGTAAAAATCGAGAGGTGTCAGGTCTCTTCGTTCCTAAAATTAGGCATTGTAACCACAACAGCGAAGACAAACGCAACAAAAACAATTCTGATAACAGTTTAAAACAGACTAAACAAGAAGAACAAAATATTTAACAAAAACAAGATTTAAATAAAACAAAAGAATAAATGTAATAAATAGGTTCTTACGGTTCCTAACTTTTGCAAAACGATTTACCCAAACTTTTATTTTGGAAGAAAGTGTGCCGATCGTCTTTCAAAATGATGGCTTTCCGGCACACGATCATTGAATGGTACGTGCGTACTTACACTTAGACAATTCTTTTCCGAACTCATGGATTGGTAGATTGGGGCCTATTTCTTGGCCCGCACGGTCCCCAGACCTGACACCCCTCGATTTTTACGTCTGGGAACGTGCAAAGGAATTGGTTTATGCAACAGAGGTGCCCTCACGAGAAATTTTAATGGAGCGAATTACAGCTGCATTTGAAATAATGAAAAGAGAAATGCGACTTCGCGCAACAACATTTGAAATAAGGAAAAGGTGTCATGCATGCATACGGAGTAGAGGAGAACAATTCGAACAAATATTATACTCATATTTAATAAAAACATAACAAAGATAAAAAGAATTTTCTTGACTCTACAACTTCTATCTCTTATTTTGACCATACTATAAATAGTTCCTCCAACATATAGCATACCGTTGGAAAGGGCATAAACTAGACAACTTTTTAAAACAAACCTATGTTCAAAATATTGTTTATTTTTTTTTATATTGAATTTAGAAGTTGAAATCTTTCATACATTTACACATTTTCAAGACTTTCGAAGCTCATATAATTTATTTACTTGAAGCCATTTGTACCAAATAATGAATTATTTAGACTAAAAATACATTGCAGAATACAATAAAAGTTATTTCGTGCTATTACAATCACAAACAAAAAAAATATGACGATTTAAAGGCGAGATTTCAGGTAATTTAAATAAAACACGAAAAAAATTCATATCTCAGTTACCGTGTCACTTAGGACGTAGGGCCGTATGGGTGAAAACTAGCTAATGACCCAACCAATCCCCCAAAAAATTGTGTCGGTCCATGTGCCGAACACCCTGTATAACTGAGTTCATATAATGTCGTGTTTTTCGACTCAGAACTGATATAAGTGGTTTGACGCTTAGATCTAATAATATATTTTTTATATTACAAGTCAGTTTTTTATCATTTAATAATTATATGTTCATGCTTTATTCTTGTTCGATTAGGTCTATTGAGCTTTGTGGAAATATACCAGTTAGTGATAGCAGCAATCATCAGGAGGGATTACCTGTAGCGCCAATGGCTAAAAATCGAAAAAGTAACTACCGTTCATCATATTTACATATATACCCGTACCTAAAGTCAAAATAAAACAAACTTGAAATACAAGTTTACGCTTAGGCATTTATTTAGAATATTTAGGTACGGGTGATTGTGTATACTTATTATATAACTCGTATAACCATTATTAACAGATTTGTGTGCACTATCTAGGATCTAAAAGGCTAGTGCAGTTTTCAGGGACTATATATATATATATATGTATATATATTAGGGCGGATTAAAGTTTTAAGTGGACTGGAGACTCCATTTTTCTGAAAATTCATTTAGTTTTAAGCTAAAAAGTCCACAACACGATATGGCTACGAAAAAAAAAAAAAAATATATTTTTTTGCCATTTTTTTGTCTTTTTATTATTATATTAATTAATAATTGAAATTAAATTATAAGTGTTATACGGTCAAAATTGCCCAACGCTTCAGCTTTAGTAAAAGTTGAATTGTATCAAAAATTTTGCACAAAGACGAATTTGCATCGACCGTGGGTTCCTGTCTTACTGTTTGAATCGATTCAAAGTTCGTGGAATGAAACGTTTCATGTAAATAATGCCATATTGATATATCCATCTATTAAATGAAAGATTCAACACCCACTATACCAGATAAACTATAAGGGCTGGATTGCTACTGTTACCTGTTACAACTTCGACTTCAATCATTTGATTTGTATGTTAATTCTCACCTCATCTTCCATAATATGCTACGAATGAGCTTTAGCTCAAAGTGCATTATGCAAATGAGGTTGGTTTACCTTTATAAAATTTTTGTAAATAAGTAAATAAATAAATAAATAAATAAAAAAAAATAAAAAAAAAAAAAAAAATTTCGAGCCTGCATAATTTCATTTGAAGATTTTTCTTTATATAGAGTGAGTTTTTAAAAAATGCCAGGCGTATGGTGCTAGATAGGAGAAAATTACTTATAATGAAATTTGTTAAGGGTCGAGGGGACATCGAATGGTGACCTTCAATTCAACCTTGACTATGACCTTCAAGGTTATTTGAAGGTTAAATTGAATTTGTTAAATATAAATCCCTATTTTTGACCCCAGCATCATAAAAAACGCAAAATTTTACGTTCAGATAGGCATTTTAGGTTCTTCCTTTGGATGACTTTCAGGTTGTTGTGAAACACTCCTTATTCATTAAATTTAATTTATAATAAGCTAATTTCCGCGGTCATACAACTTTGAAGGTTAATTTATAATTAGTAAGTTGCGTTTGCATAATATTAAATTACAAACAATAAGCGCATAATTGTAAAAATTTGTCAAGGCCATTTAAACTTGTAAAATCGAAAAACAAGCATATTCATCAACATAACATTTTTCCATAATTTACGCGATTCTTTAAAATTGTATTTCCGCGTTAAAAATGTTATGTTCCGCGATGATATGTTTCCGCTTAGCTTGTAAGTTTTTCCAGATATATAATGGAAATTCTTACAGGTAAATGAGGTAGTTACAGATAGTTTTATATAGTTTCATTACTCAATTTGTACAATTATTATATTTTAAAATAGTTTTATTGATAAGAAGTTAAGAAGTTTACTTATATGGTCCATAATAATAAATAGTATCACCATCTCGAAAGTATATCTGAGTTTTATTAAATCAAAATATATTTAGTGTGTAGTGTGTGAAACTGTGAATTAATAATTAAGTTCAACCATATAAATCTTCGGTAAGTAATAATTCAGGTATCTATAATTACATATAGATACCCACTTACAAATTTGTAAACTAGATTTAGTTAAGAAAAAATATATAGATATATAATAAGGTGTTAGTTTAAGGACAAATTACAAAATAATTAGAAATGATCTGCAAATGAAATGGGGAATATACTAATACTTTATTAACTTGGTATCTTTGATCATGGTGCCAACAAATTTAAATTAAGTCATTCCTCATTCAAATTCATTATTTGCTGATTATTTCATATTATTTAGTAGTTTATCCTTGAACTAACATCTCACAGTCATTCAAAAGAAGAGAATAAACTTCTATCTGAACGTAAAATTTTGTGCCCTTTCCGAATCAGAGGTCCAAAAATATGGCTTTTCATTTAAAACAATCAATTTGACCATCAAATGACCTTGAAGGTCGTAGTCAAGGTTGAATTGAAGGTCACCATCTGATGTCCCCTCGACCCTTAACAAATTTCATTAAAAGTAATTTTCTCCTATCCAGCACCGTTCTCGAGATAAAAGCCTGGCATTTTAAAAAACTCAATCTATATAAAAAAAAAATCTTCAAATGAAATTATGCAGGCTCGAAATTCATCGTAGCCATATGGTATAGTGGACATTTTTGCTTCAAATACAGTGAATTTACAGAAAAGTGCAGTCTCCAGACTAAAATTTTTTTCTCCATACAATTTAATCCGCTCTAATATATATATATATATATATATATATATCGGTTACCGCCAACAGCGACCCATCTAAAAATTGACAATTTTGAGATATTTGAAACAATCTTTTAAATTTCATCTCTATTTATCTGAAATAATGAAAGATTTTACGAATACTTCAAAATTCCCAATTTTTATATTTTTCAGTGTACATACACCGATGATTTGTATATAATATATCGGCATGTCCAAATAAGATGTTTTCATATGTACAAATCGCTAATTTTTTATAGAGGCTTTAAAGTTTTTAATGCTAATTTCGGGTTATTTTTTTTTAAAATAATGTAGGTAATAGAAAAAAGCCCTTTCCACAAAGTGGAAGGTAGTAGCAAGATCGAGCAATATCAGCAGTAGCAAGATGGAGAAGATCGGTTCGCCATCTAGCAATGGCGGTGCGAGTAAGGAGGCTAATCCAGGCCTTCTGCAGACGTCACTAGAATGAAGGCACACATAACCTGCCTACAAATAAACCTGCATCATGCAAAGGCGTCTTCGGACGTCCTTTGTCGTTGACTTATCTACCAGAAAATTGGCATGGCTCTAATACAGGAGCCATGGGTAATAGGTAACCAAATTAAAGGTATACCAAAGCAAGTGGGAGGAAAACCTATTACAGTATGTCGTTAAGCCGAGTGCAGGTGCTGTAGTACCGAAGGAATCACAGTGGTTGTAGATTCCGAAAAGCAAAATAATGTGTACTCGAACTATAGATTGATGCTTCGAACCATCCCAGCATGCTATCCACTGGGCCACCCCGGTGGCACAGTGGTTAGCATGCTTGCTTTAAGCTCCGGAGGTCCCGGGTTCGATTCCCGGGGGGTGATGAAAAAATCACGCTGGTTAATGTTGGATCAATGAATTATTCACTCATTATCCGTTAAAAAAATGATTACGAAACTTCAAATGAAGCGGCCAAATCCCTCTCTGGGATGTATTGCTGCCGGGCCGGCAGTATTGGCAGGTTATAATGATGAATGAATATTGACTGGACGGCTCATTAAGTAGGGTCCATGCACAAATGATCTTGTAGGTCGCAGTGCGAGGTGGCTTGAACGCCCACATGGTCCTCAAGTAATAATAATAATAATATATAAAATACATAGATAATATATATAATTATATATAGTATAAATAAATAAAATATAGCTATAAACGTTTTGGTGATGAGAGTTTAAAGCAAATTACATAACAAATTTATTTAATGCAGGTTGAAACCATAAGGGGTAGAATTTTTTATATTTTATATTTATTGATGTTTACAGATTAACAGATTTAACAGATTATTTTGGTGATGGCTTTTTTGCAGTGCTTGTTTTTAAGCATTGTGTCTAATAATTTTAGTGATGGCTGCCTAAATACATTTACCTAAATATATTACCTACATCATATTTATATATTTATAATTTTACAGAAAAGCTATCAGGACTATCAGGAAGAGACATTGCGAGTTGAGGCATGACTCATATATGTATACACATATACATATATATTTTTTATATCTATTTATTTGCAGCTTTGGATAAAATTAATAGGCACATTACCATACATACTGTGAAGGTGCCTAATAATTTTGTCCGTTGCTGTAAAAATTTTTTGTTTATCATACTTATATTATTTTTATAATTTTTCAGGAAAAGCTATCAAGAAGAGACTTTGGAGTTGAGGCGGCAATTCGTCGAAATATAATCCAAAAAGTTGGCCCTCCTCCGACTTGCTGTTGCCTCAAAGATACTCCTCCTAACGCTTTGGATTTAGAGCTCGATGCGTTCTGCAATGTATTGAAGCCATATTTATAAAGGCTATATATGTTGCGCCGACTCCAAACCCAGCAGGATATTTTAAAGGTCGTTACCATCTCGTTGACTGATCAAGCAATACAAATTATTTTAGCGTTTATTTGAATTTATTATTATTTACACTTTTTTTTGCAGGAGGACTCGTAAATTCCAATAATGAAGAACTTATTAGCAGCCATCATGAAGATGCAGATATTAATATTTTTTTTTTGTTTTATCTGTTTCGTTTTTTTTAGGGCATCATTTTGTTTTTTTCCGTTGTCTTTTTTTTTTGTTTTCTTTTATTATAATACACCTAGCTGTTTTCCAGGTTACTGACTTTTAATGTGAGAGCTTTTTTTCTGACAGAAGAGTAAGCACAGTGTTTCTTAGTTCTTCTATGGCAGCAAATTTTATATCCATTTTCTTTAGCTGTTTCATAATACCAGCTAGGCTCACATCACACTCGGAGTCGGAAGTTTCATTATCAATACCTGACTAGTTGGATTCAACACGACATTTCTCGCATAACCAGTTGGCGGATCGGCTTCTTATAACACTTAGCAGATCATCTTCATTATTGAAAGATTTCACATCATTGGTAACTCCTCTGTGTCTTCTATTTAATCAATCGTTACAACTAGCAGTATTTCCAAAGAAATGGAAAGTAACAAGAGTAACAACAATTTTCGAAACAGGAGCAAGAAATGATGTCTCTTGTTACAGAGGAATTACATCTCTATCTTCATTACCCACATTATTTTAACTGGTAGTATGCAACTCATTCAGATCTTTGGTTTCTCGATTCATCTCACAGTGTCAGCATGGTTTTATACCCAAGAGATCAACATCAACAAATCTTATTGAATTTACCAGCAATACCATTAAAGAAATTGAAATGCATAAGCAAGTTTATGTGGTGTATACTGACTTTGCCAAAGCCTTTGACTCCATCAGTCATTGTAAAACGTTGGAACAGTTATACAGATTCGGTTTCTCTAAACAGTTGGTTGCGTGGTTTAAATCATATTTGAGTAATCGCATTCAGTAATATCAAATAAATGGCATACTTTTACAAAAAGTATTCGAGATTAAAGACCTAGGGGTTACTTTCGTTGAAAACATGTGCTTTACTAAGCATATTGAGCAATGCGTTGCTAGAGCCAATTCTAGGCTTGGTTTTATTAAGCGTTGGACTGGGGATATTCATGACCTCGAGACAATCAAGATTGTATTATGTATTATGCCTACGTCAGATCTCAACTTGAATACGCTGTCAACATCCGGTGTCCTTTTTACGACGAACCTATCAGAAATATCGAGAGTGTCCAAAAAAAGTTTATACGGTATATAACGTGTAAAGACGGATGGGATTACGACCATGACTTACCGCACCACGTTAACTTGAAGCGATTACCATCATATGCTACTGGATGCAAAACCTATCAAATGACAACATTGGCAAAAAGACGAGAGCTTTTAAAGTGTTCGTTTATTGGAAATATTTTACTTGATCAAATCGATACACCATCCATACTAGAATTAATTAAAATAAAGGCACCGAGTAGAAATTTAAGAGATCATGAGTTCCTTCATCTGAATAAACACAGAACAAACTATGGTAACAATGAACCGGTAAACATGATGTCGAAGAGTATTAATAAAATCGACCATCTGTTCGACTTTTACTTAAGTAAGGACAGCTTTAAACGTAGGTTGAAGCAACATTTTGCTCCAACCTAAAAATATTTGTATGTCAATTTTAATTCTTTTTTTGTTTAATTTAATTTTTATTCTACCCTGTTCAATATGTTATAAATTCGAGTCAAATTTGTAGACTTTTCTCTGTATAAATAAATAAATAAAATAAATCAGAAATGCCTAGAAGTACTTCCAACAGCAAACATCTAGGAGGAAGAGCAATAAGCCCAGATAGCTCGTATCTCGTACCGGCCGGCAGTATTATCAGGTTCATTAAGAGCCTGAATATTAACTGGGCGGATAATTAAGCAGGGCTTGGAGCACAAAAGATATTTAGGTAGTAGTGCGATTTGGCTAAACGCCCATATGGTCCTACAACACTAATTCTAATTCGAACAATTTAACACACCTTTTTCAGTGTTCTTGATTAAAATGTCACTGAGCTATTGAAACTAGTTTGTATACAATAATGGTACTACAAACTGTAGGTTATAAGCAGAAACAAAAAATAATAACACCATTATAGTTTTATTTTGGTCTCACTTTAAAATATCATATTAAATACATGTCGTGGAAATTCAATGTATGTTTTATGTGTGGAATTCCGTACAGTGGCTTTTAAGGGTTAAATTGTGCGTCTCATCTATATTTTCTTCTGCTTTCAGAACAAAATTCGTTAATTCACAAAACTCAATCACCTTGTAGCTGTTTATATAGTGATACTAAAGTATAACAAGACCTCACAGCATTTTGCGTTATAAACATGAAATCAGTATTTTCATTTAACTTTAAGTTTAAAAAAACCATAAAATATAGTCATTTTATGTATGTAATTGTGTTCATACGAGATTGAATATTTATTGCAAATGCTAATTAACACATTAATTGAAACAAAACATTTACAGAATGTGTACTTTATTTTGCTAAAATGTTGCGGCAATTTATATTCGATTTTAATCTCGCTTATCTATTGTAAAATGCTCAAAATAAGTTAATGTATAACAAAAGCATACATATACATACATAAATACAATTATTCTGTTCAAAATTTAATTTGCTAATTATGTGACATAGAAAATCAATCGTCTACACAGCCATTCCCTATGAAATTTTACATTGTTAGTCCTGCTGACCCCTTTTTATTTTGACGAAACCGGTAAAAATGTTTTCATGAAATAACATAATACTCCCCGACTAGACTATTCGGAACAGGGCGGTTCGCTGTTTCAGCTTTTTTCATTTTCCTTCAAAACTGAAATAGTTTCGAGGAAGAAATCTCCCTTTTTACGCAGGTATATTTATATTAAATTATTGATAATATAAGTACAATATTTATAAATCAAACAGCGGTAGGCTATTTGCAATTATTAATAGTAAAAATATCATTTTTCAATATATTATAAACTGCCTCTACCATCCTCACTTTACCAGTTTTCCATCCCCCATTGTCGCAAAATTGTTACATCTCATATTATTGTTTTATTTATTATAACAAATTTGTTCTTGTTTTTTTTCCTCGACTCATACTCTAGGCACATTTGTTGACATTTTTATGACCCATTTTGTTGGCTTTTATCGCAAAAAAAAAAAAACAAAATGAAAATTTGGTAAAATGATAATTTATTTATTTAATAATTTTCCGATGTATCGTAAAATAATATAAATATTTTTTATTTTATACAAAATCAATTTAAATTGTTTGGTTTAATCAGTGGTTATGTAAAAAAAAAATTGCCAAACAAGGTGAGATGAATCATGGATTTAGGAAACGTATTTGACAATTTATTATAGATTTTTCAAACGAATCGCTATTAAAATTTAAAGTTGTAAAGAGTAAATTTTATCCCTTTGGGTCTATATCGAGTAGAGTGCACAAAAAATGTATGGTGAATTTTAAAGTATTTCTTTTTGATGTTCACTGGGCAAAATCTGAAAGTAGGTTCCAAATAATGAATTTAGGTGAAAAAAAAAATTAGAAAAGTTAAAAATTAGATGGTGCTCAACGCAAAAACGTGCAAAAAAAATCGAAAAATTGCCAAATTCTTGTCAATAAAATATAAATTTCACACACGTTTCCAAAAAAAGTTGAATATACCATTTATTGAAGTAAAATTGTATGAGCTATCGATTAAAACCATAAAAATTCTAGTTTTGTTATCATTAAGGGTAGTTCCGAGCACTTTTTTGAAAAATTTTATGACTTTTTTCGCATTTTCTGTAAGAAGCTTTGCAGGTCGAGGGTACATCTTGTATTTTTAAATACAGAAAATACACGTTATTATAGAGCACTTAATAACCTTTTAAACGTGATATTATACTCTTTGATATCTTACGTGGATCAAAAAATATAAATCATTTTCTAAAACAAGAATTTTCGATTGAACGCAGTTTTTCGTAACTTTTGTGAATGGAGTCTGAAGTTGGAGAATTTATTTTTATTTTTTTGTAAATTTCACAACTAATAAATTTTTGATGCATTTAATAACCTTTTAACCTCAGCAAGGGCAATAAATTTGACATATTATGGGCAGTATACCGGGTGATTTTTTTAACCTGATACACTCAAATATCTCGGAAAATAAGCACTCTACGAAAAAAATGGTAGAGATCAAGATTTAATTATTCCGCGGGGGAAATATATTAGTGTTAAAATTAGAACCCCCTCCCCCCTCCTTGTAGGTGGGGCGGGGGTAACTTTGAAACTAAGATAGGAACCCCTATTTTTTATTGCAGATTCGGATTCTACGGCTAAAAATACGTAGGATTTGGCTGAAACATTTTTTTCCATTCATCATAGATGGCGCTGTAATTGACAATATTCAATTTTTTTTATTTCTCCTACTGATAACCTACGCAAACGATTCTCCAATACGCCTACAATAAAAATATCATGGTTTCGTTGTAAATACACGAAGGTAGTCTTAAACAATTTAATCATTTTACAATTTTCGAATAACTGGGAGAAGGGTGATAAATTGTTTGGCAGTACGATGAAATGACGCACGTGACCGAATCCTATCCGGAAAACGCGAAGCGTAGAGAGTGACAGCATTATCAAGACTCCGGCCAGCTTCTCCATAAACCAGAATCATTTCCATTTTCTCTTGTACAGTTAGATACACCATTCTGAAGTAGTATTCATAGCTTGACACAGGTATTGTTGTTTTCGAAATAACCTTCGGACTGAATCGGTATTTTGAAAACAAAATAAAATCAATTTCATTAATTTGAAAGCCGATTTAAACACATGTCCCTGGGTTACGATAATGACAATCCATTTTTCAGTAACTGAAAATTTAAAAAATACAAATTGTTTACGACTACCTTCGTGTATTTTTATTGCAGACGTATTGCAGAATCGTTTGCGTAGGTTATCAGTAGGAGAAATAAAACAAAATTGAATATTGTCAATTACAGCGCCATCTATCATGAATGGAAAAAAATGTTTCAGCCAAATCCTACGTATTTTTAGCCGTAGAATCCGAATCTGCAATAAAAAATAGGGGTTCCTATCTTAGTTTCAAAGTTACCCCCGCCCCACCTACAAGGAGGGGGAAGGGGTTCTAATTTTAACACTAATATATTTCCCCCGCGGAATAATTAAATCTTGATCTCTACCATTTTTTTCGTAGAGTGCTTATTTTCCGAGATATTTGAGTGTATCAGGTTAAAAAAATCACCCGGTATTACTGCCCATAATATGTATGTATACAAATTTATCGCCCTTGCTGAGGTTAAAAGGTTATTAAATGCATCAAAAATTTATTAGTTGTGAAATTTACAAAAAAATAAAAATAAATTCTCCAACTTCAGACTTCATTCACAAAAGTTACGAAAAACTGCGTTCAATCGAAAATTCTTGTTTTAGAAAATGATTTATATTTTTTGATCCACGTAAGATATCAAAGAGTATAATATCACGTTTAAAAGGTTATTAAGTGCTCTATAATAACGTGTATTTTCCGTATTTAAAAATACAAGATGTACCCTCGGCCTGCAAAGCTTCTTACAGAAAATGCGAAAAAAGTCATAAAATTTTACAAAAAAGTGCTCGGAACTACCCTTAATGATAACAAAACTAGAATTTTTATGGTTTTAATCGATAGCTCATACAATTTTACTTCAATAAATGGTATATTCAACTTTTTTTGGAAACGTGTGTGAAATTTATATTTTATTGACAAGAATTTGGCAATTTTTCGATTTTTTTTGCACGTTTTTGCGTTGAGCACCATCTAATTTTTAACTTTTCTAATTTTTTTTTTCACCTAAATTCATTATTTTGAACCTACTTTCAGATTTTGCCCAGTGAAATAGAATTCTCGACACAAAGTTTTTTTTGTGCACCCTAATATCGAGTTATCCGGGTAGTTTTTCGGTGTTCTGTGTACTATAAAGGCGATGATGCATGTACAAATTTTGTCTGTCAGACATAAATAATGATCGCTCTGATTGGTTGAAGGTCGGCCATATATTTTTATCTTTCGACAAAAATTAAAAATTGAACAGTGCTCAATTTTGTATCATGACTTTGACAGCTAAGTTAGGTGTTAGAAAAAATAACAAAATAAAAATCTTACCGGATTTTATCGCTGTTCCTGGTTCACCGATGAATATGGAGGCTCTACCATTTGAGTCACCAAGAACATGTAATTGGTTGTCGAGTTCTACATATTCCGATTCCAATTCAACCACTGAACTCGTCAAATACATAGAAGAATATAGTGATGACATTGCCTCATTTATTGAAGGTTCAACAAATTTTAATGATTCTTGTAATGACGCAAATGATGCAGTGGCAGTTTCTAGTGTAGATGGTAACATCAACATTATACTTTTATATTATGATTACTATATTAACTAAAAATTGTATTACGAGTTTAGAAAAAATAATAGAATCAGTTCAGTGCGTAAATGGGACTTTTTATGGAACATGGTCCACCCAAAATATAAATCCAATAAAAATAAATTATCTTCTTGGACAGAAGTGGCAATTGAAGTTGGAAATAATTTAACACCGGAAATTGCAAAAAAAAGGTGGACGAATATGAGAACGGCTTATCAAAAGACAAAAAAAACAAAGTTCCAAGTGGATCAAAACGAGGGCCAATCAAAGATTACAGATATAAACATCTTTTATAAACCATGAGTAGTTTTTGTGTGAAGATCATTCTGATTGAAATCATAAAATAATATTATTTCAGCACAATTTCATTTTAAAATTCAAGCTTCAAAAAGTAAAATGTTATGATATTTAATTTAACATTTGTTATATAGTACCATTTCCATTCGTTCTCTCTTTACAGGAAAAATTGAACCGAATAAAACCGAAAGATCCCAAATTATTTCATTGCTTGAAAGTAATTTAAATAGTACAGAAACAGAACCACCGGTCTATCCGTTTGCAACATACATTAGCAAACCAATGCCGTCTGTTCCAATCGATGTAAGAGAGGAAACGGAGTGTGAGATAATTTCGTTTATTATCGAGAAAAAAAAATCAAACAAAAAATTGATTGATGTAAATAGACAAATGTATTTAACCTTCACTCTGTGTATAGCTTACTATTACGTTGTTTGTGTATAGGGGTCAATCTGACCCCATGGATAACTTCATATATTTCATAGGGAAATTAAATACAAATTGTTTATTTTCTTATTACACACTTATATTTTTATTGAAAAAGTAACTACATCCACAAAAATTCACATTTTAATTAGTCAAATTTATGTTTTAACCAGATGCGTCGTCTGAAACCACTTAATCTTCATCCGAAACCATGTTCGATTCTTTAATGCATTCTATGGATAGGATTTTGATGTGGTTTGGACAAGATGGCTCATTACAAAAATGACATGTTGTTCTGAGGCACAAGTAACATCTCGGTCATATTCTAACGGTCTTAGCCGCCACTTCTTCGCCTGTTGATTCCCATCTTATTAGTAACACTATAACCTATTAGGTCGATTTCTATCCTTACATTTTTTTTAACTTTCGAGGGTTGGAGAGCTGGCTTGCACCAGTTGTATAACCAATTATTCTAGAAACGATTTTCTTTAGGATAAAACTTTCAAGTGTTAGGTTGTTATCAATACTAAATTTTTAAGATTTTAGTTCTCGTTTTTTTTTAATTCCTTACTTGTACTAAGCTCTTTGGGAAAATCGAGTTTAATTTGTAGGACTGTTCCAATTAGTGTGGGTTTTTTTCTGCAAAAGTTGGTCGGCTAAAGTACAAATAGTGAAAAAATTGTTCAGAGTAATTGTTCTTCCTTTGTTGACGTAAGGTGCGGATATCCGATAGACTAAATTCAAGGCGTAATTAACCGCATGAGGCCTCCCTGGTTGCTCATCAACATATGGTTCTGCGTTCAGTGGGTAAGACATCTTTCCGTCGCGTAGCTAGAATATTTAAATCCATACTTCCCTGGTTTTTATGGTACGTACTGTCGGGAAGTACATCTCCCTCGTGATAGAACCAATTGTTCATCAATGGTTAAATTTGATGACGGTTATAAGGTTCTCGAAAGTTTGCCAAGAACATTTTCCGTACAGTTCGAAATGCTGCCAATCTAGCTGTTTTTAGCGATTCCTGTCGGATATCATAGCTCGATAAAATAAACGGTCGTCCTAGTTCTTAAGCGCGCCAGCGAAAATTAAAATGCAGATTAAAGCAAACCTTTCCACCGCATTAGTATCATACAAAGCACGGTGTTTTTCTGTTATTATATTATTCATATATAAAACTGCCGCGCTTTTCTATTGGCCTGAACCACGATAATATTCACCAATATTTCTGGGTCGATTTTTTGGAAAGCTAGTAACTGATAGTTGTTAGATTTTTTTCTGTTTGCACAGTGAAGCCTTCCATTTCGCGCAGTAGTAGAAAGTCACATGGTCTGGTCACAATTACAATATTTAGGCTCCACTTTCAGATACATTTTCCATTTTGGGCATAATACCATACACCAGTATCCGCTTCTTCATCTGTAAAAGTGGCAGTTTCAACATTTTCTTGTTCATTTCTTCGATCGTCAGCGCAAAGTTCAAAATTGTCATCATCATTCAAATTTATCGGCTTAATATGCTCATCATCATCGTAATCACAAATATTTATCGGCTCAGCCCGTGCACCTCTCGTCGCAATTTGAAAAATCCACCTAAATATTATCGTTCGCTATTTCGTCTTCGTCTGACAGTCTCACTTACTAATTAACAAAAAAATTGCAAAAAACATCACAGACATACTATACAATACATTCATAAACATAAAAATTAAGTCATTTTTTGATTTATATATAGAAAATAGTAGGTACCTATATGGAAATAATTTGGGGTCATTTTGACCCCAGTACACAGAAATGCGCTTGGTTTATTTCAGACTATTGTAATTACCAAATTTACAAGTAATTTGGGACCGCTTTTCATTGTATTGCGTGTATAAGATATTAGTTGAGGCTATCTTTTAGGGCATGAGCCATTCAAATAATAAGAAACGCAGTTTTTTCATTTTAAAATCGACTGGGGTCAATTTGACCCCAACACACAGAGAGAAGGTTAACTTTAGAATATAATATGTGTACATAAATAATACATTGAAATAAAATAAAAACTTGAATTACCTATTTAGTGATACATATTTATTTTTATTATTACTGATATGTATATGTATAATATAAATTTCAATATCGTCCTAAATTTTATTTAGTTGGAAAGATACCGCTCAACACTCATAAAATAATCTGCAAAATTATCTCTAATTATTATGCTGTCCTTGGAACTAGTATTTATTCTTGTAGAAAATTTTCCAAATGTGTCATGATCTAATCTCCAAAGACCTTTAATTAGTTCACCATTGGAAAGTTCTATGTCCTTATAGTTATTGACCAGAGGTGTCTCATTTTTTTGGTTCAAAAAGAAGTTATGTAGGCATATAGTTACCTTTATAACATTTTTAATGGTACATTCGCTTCCCAAAATAGGTTTTTTATAAACTCGCCAGATGCCAGACAAAATTCCAAATGAGTTTTCAATTATTCGTCCCCCTCTACTTAAGCGGTATTTAAAAAGTCTCTGGGTTATGTTTAACCCTTTTCTACCTGGGAAAGGCCTCATTAAATTTTCCATTAACTGGAATGCTTCGTCGGAAACAAAAACAAATGGCATTTTTGTATGTTTTGTTGTTAAATCGCGCGGCTGTGGGTGGAACACTGTAATTAGAATTATTACTTATATATTTCATTAAAAAATAGTAAATTATAATAAAATTACGGTAACGTTTTTGAATATAATTTTTTCCCCAATTCGCTTTCTTTAAAGATTCCCTCGTCACTTCTGCGTCCAAGGACTCCAATATAAACAGAAGTGAATCTGTAATCTGCATCGCAAACTGCCATGAGTACTAAACTATGCATTCCTTTATAATTTAACATAGTTGAGCCACAGTTTGGTAAAGCCTTATGAGTAAATACATTTTTGGGAAGCAGTGACTGAACTTCATGATTTTTGATTTGTTTCATTTTTGGTGCACGTTTAGTAGTTGCAAAGAATAAAGGGAAAAAATGTAAAAGTGTACAATGCGAGTAGAATGACCTATGTTTGAATCTGTGTAGTTTAAAAACAAAAAATAACATTATATTTATATTTAAATATGTGATAGTTGATTAGTTAAGCTTTATTTTGAGAAAAAAAAATTTAAAATCAGGGGTATTTAGTTTAATAAGTCATTTAATATTTTACTGTTATATTTCAGGTCGAAGAAATTGAATTTTGATAAAAATTTTCTAAGAATTCTTAATTTCGATATTTACTCTAATAAGCAAAAAAAAAATTTAAATTCCATTAACTATTTAATTCATAAAATTGCTATGAAGTTTACTCCAAATGGCGTTTTTTACCATTTTTGCAAAACTTTGGGACCATCCTTGGCGCACCATACACTCTTTATTAAAAAAAAAAATATAACGGTATTTTTTATTTTTGCAACTACTACACGTAGACCAAAAATAAAATAAATCAAAAATCATGAAGTTCAAATTTCCAAAATATTTGCTGTTTTAAAAATGCAAATGCTGATATACCATCTGTTCAAATACAGGGTGTCCGGGTTTTGGATGCTGATCCGTCAAGGGGTGAATCCTTGGTCAATTCTGAGAAAAAAATCGTATAGCGAAGGGGGGGGGGGGGTCCATTTTTGATATCCTTTGAGATACAGGGTGTTTAAAAAATTTGGTTCAGATAAAAAGTACACTCAAATATTAAACTGTAACTTCCAAAATATTTATCGGAGAGCAACCGACTTAGTCTTATTTGACTGGTAATTGTATAGGCTATTATTAAGATCTAGGTGGTTATCTTGCATCAGCACCCGTTTGAGAGCTATGATGCTTTAAAGTAAAACAAAATATTTTTTTTTTATAAAATTGCGTTTTTCTCAAAAAAAAACCGTTATAATTTTTTTATTTAATTTTAATTCGCCATGATCTCCCCTACAATCTCCCAATACATTATTTGTACCCACGTGCCATATTTTTTTACGTATATCGATTATTCTCAATCTAATTAAGAGATGTTGAAGTGTTAATATTGAAACAATTTTTTTTTGATCACTAAAACAGTAGGCGATAATCACTTCCTTTGTTTAATTGTTGAAAAAACCAAAAATTAAACATTTTCATACTAAAGTGTACACCGGCATGCATTGCTACGCAACACTTCCCCGTTTCTTACCTCTTTGCCTACAAACTTTGTGGGGGAGGTCGCGTTCCTGGCGCAAGAGTATTTACAAATATTCATAGAAGACTGCGAGATATCGTAATAACATCGAATACCCGGGCGGAGCCCCTTTCAGTCTCACTAAATCATTTGAATGTCGGCGAAAAAATAATTCGTAATGTAACAGCAAATTCTTCTATTAGCATAAGGAAATTCGAAGTGCAATTGAACGTCTCTTGCTACCGAATTCATCAAGAATTACACAAGGAGAATCTTCATCCATACCATATAACACCCGTTCAAGAACTATTAGCGATAGACGGCAATAAAAGATTGGGGTTTATTAATTGGTTGATGGAAAGGAATTTGGACAATGATAGTTTTGTGAAACGTATCCTGTGGCGGGATGAATCATAATTCACAAGAGATGACATAACAAATTTTACATATTTTAAGTAGAGTCTCGCACACATACCAACATGATGGTGCACCTTGTCGCTACGATGAAAATGTTAAGAATTGGTTAAACCAAAATTATCCAAATAAATGGATTGGAAGAAATGGTCCAATTCATTGGCCGATCGTACAGTATTGGATTTTTATGTATGGGGAACAATGAAGGCGGTTATAGTATACTCCAAAAAATTGAAACAAAAGTAGAACTCATACAACGAATTCACACAGCAGCACACTAGATAAGGAAAGAATTACTAAGAAATGAAATAACCAAAGGTATACTTAAACGAATATTAGCCGATATTCTATCAAAAGGAGGGCAATTTGAGCACCTTTTATAACTCCTAGGCTCAAACTTTGTATTGGAGGATTGTAGGGGAGATCATGGTGAATTAAAATTAAATAAAAAAATAAAAAAATTATAACGGTTTTTTTTTGAGAAAAACGCAATTTTATAAAAAAAAAATATTTTTTTTTTACTTTAAAGCTGATGCAAGATAATCACCTAGATATTAATAATAGCCTATACAATTACCAATCAAATAAGACTAAGTCGGTTGCTCTCCGATAAATATTTTGGAAGTTGCAGTTTAATATTTGAGTGTACTTTTTATCTGAACCAAAATTTTTAAACATCCTGTATCTCAAAGGATATCAAAAATGACCCCCCCCCCCTCCCCATACGATTTTTTTCTTAGAATGAACCAAGGAATCACCCCTTGACGGATCAGCATCCCAAACCCGGACACCCTGTATAACCCGGAATTTTAAAATAAAACAACAACGGTTAATTTATTCTTTAATATTTATTTCGACGATGTCCTTTTGAGAAAATTACCTGGTATTTTTATTTTTTTACCATTATCAAGAGGAAAAATGCCAGAATTCTTTTCAAGTTATTTTTCCAAATTGTTTCTATTTCTTTTGTAACAGTTTTGAATTTTTATAATAATTTGCGTGGCGGAATATATTTTTCGGTGAAATATTCCTGATTTAATTTTATTTTTTTTTATGTATTATTAATTTTTCACGATTTGTGTTTTGTTTTATTTTTCAGTGATTGTTTTGCTATTATTCCATAAACCATTTTCCCTTACCTTCCCAAAAGTTGATTTTGCGTAACAGTATGTTAATGCGTATGTGAGTATTCAGCAGATTGTTCATTAGATCAGATGACAAGTGGGGAGCGGATATGTTTGAGATTTTATTTCTTTTAGGAAAATGATAGAGGGGAGTATGTTTGGTTGAAAAGTTTTTTTTTCTGGACTGGGGTCGTTGAAGCAGAAACATATCCATCAAATTGGAACATAAAATTAATACCTCCAGATGGATAGCTGTTTTTTTTTTATATTATGGTGATTTTGTGGATTTTAAAATTTGGAAAATATGTAGTGTAATTCTACGTAGCCTGCCTGGTCCAAAGATTTATTTAAGTTTGAACAAATATTTGGTTATTAAGTGGATACTATATTTTGTTAGTTGAGTCAAACTTTGATTAGTTAATTTGGATGGCGTTAGTATTGTTTGAGCGGATTTGGGCGAGGAAAGGTCATCTAGATGATTGACTCGCTTGAAAACACACTTAGTTTACGGAGTAGGAATGGTCATCCAGATAGTTGAGGCGGAAATAACAGTTGGATTTCCGTAAATGTTACCAAGCCAAATCACTGAATTTTAGATCTTGAATTTAATAATGCACAATATTCTGCTTAATTTATATACCAATACCAGCATAACCTGTCTCACCGCGACCTCTACGATAAAAGTTATAATGAGGTATAAAAAACTTAGTATTAGCTTTTAAGTTTCAGTTAAAATAGTTACATCAATATCGAATTTATTCAAAAAATGTATGAGTACATGCTTCTTATCTTTTGTTTACGCGATTATAGTGGACTGTATTTAATTTTGGTTGATGCGAACAATAAAACGCTTGAATTCCACCACAAAGGTTTTTATACAATTTATATTTTGATAGAAAATTGTACACTTAAAATGGTAGGTAGGTATTTGCTTATTTGTACAATTTACACAATTTTGATTTTGATAATTTAATCTGCATTGGAACAGGTATTGCTTGTGACTAACTTTAATTTTACAATTTAATTTTACAAACTGCTTTAACTATAAAAAATACTTCACTCTGATTTGATCCATAATTGAATACGCTGTGTCATTCACTGATTGGCCCGATGTGCAAATTCACATAAATCAAAATCGCGGCTAATTTAAATTGTATTACGGACGCAAATTATTTAGTGGTATAAAATATAAATAGTCGGGACACAACCCTTGGTGAATAACTCAGCTTATTATCTTTTATGTAGATGGCCAGCAGATCGTATTTAAATCGATTACAATACATAAATAAATTTAAAAGTGTCAAAATAAACAAATAAATAATCAAAACATACCCTAATAAGGGTCATTTACAAGAATTTTTTTTGCTAAAATAGCAAGCCTGTTAAATCAGTCTATTTTGAGTCACGTGTACGAAATAAACCAATCAAACTAACATTACACTGATAATTTCCCTATGGAAGTATGTACACGTGACTCGAAATTGACCAATTTAATAGGCTTGCTATTTTAGAAAAACATACTCTGGCTACTAGATGAAAAGAATTCATAATTTTATTTTACAATAAATACTGTTTCAAAATGACACTTTCATAGAACAATTTACAATCTAGCAGCCTTACTACTAAAATAAAATAAAATTGCACAAAATTTTCTCGTCGAATACCCCTCGAGCATTAATAAATACCTCATAATTTTATTATATTTTCCTCAAGCACGTTGCTTTTAAGTAACAGCCCTCAACCTACGGCTTCGGGCTGTTACCAAGCAACGTGCTTTCGAAAATATAATAAAATTATTTCGGAAAATTATCAATGCTCTTGGGATATTAGGTACTGCTGATAAGTTACATTACATTAAATAATTTATAATTAATAATTTTCTAATTAAATTATATTTTTAGGCGGCTGTTGGCCTTATTTTGATGACGATGGTTGCTCCACAACATCTTTAACGCTATAGGTATTACATATACAAATTTTCAGTGTCTTATGGGTCAATGACATATTTAATAGCTAGCCCAACAATTGTACGGATTTGTTCCTCGTTAGATGTGCAGTTTTTTAAGCCTTCTACTAATTCACTAAATATAGCAAATAGTTCGAGAGCATTAAATAAATTTAAACTATCTGAGTTACCTGAATGATCTTTAGAATTCTACTTTAAATTCTTACTAGTATTAACATCTGAATATTTCCTGTTTGAATTATTTGTATAAATATTAGAATTAAAGTTTGTAGCGTTAATAGTACTTAGCTAAGAGAAATTTTCAGACGTCAGATGAAAGTCTTCTGAGTTATTTACAACAAAAGTTGTACCATATTGCGATTATTTAAATTTTTTTTAATTTGTAGATACTTTTGTCGCTTTAAACAAATAATGGAGTTGCATGGTTTCCATTGCAATTTGCACAGACATGTTTGACAGCATCGTCTTTCAACATTCAACTTCGGAATCAGCATGAACTAAGCTGCAGAAAACACATTTAGAATTCATGTTACAATTGGAATATTATGTACATATGTCCATATCTAAAACAACTAAGACATTGGGTTAGCCTTTTAGTAGTTGTGTGGATTATTTCCCATTTGCAAATGGTGTGATAAATCTTGTTGTAAGATTGGTTCAGTTTACCAAAGTTGTTCGATCATTTTTTAAAGCTGACGAAGTAAATTGCATCGTCTTGATATCTTTTCGTGTTAGGGTCTACTCTTTTAACTGACTCCGGATTAAGACCAACTTCCTACAAGTGTGCCTCAATTTCGTTCTGTGCCATATTTGGAAGTCCATAAAGTATAAATTGTATTACCTTATTATGTTCAAGGGCATACGAGAAATATTGTTGGTTGCGGTTTTTTAACTCCTGAGCGTATTGAAATCAATTAAGTCGTAAACGAAAATTTTTACACACGTTGAAATGTTTTTAATATGATAATTTTTAATTCCAAATTCCTAGACAAAATATATTAACAATAATGGCATGCACAATATTTTACGAGTTGTTAATCAGAAAAAATGAAGAGGCCAATTATTTATAATATATCTACCAAAATAGTAGAAATATAACCCCGTACTTTAACCCGAGAGTCATACAAAGTATATCGACTCTAAAAAATGAAAACTTTCCTTGAGTTTTCTCTGTGGTAGTTTGGTTTGGAATGAAAAATTCGGTCTACTCTACAGGTAGCTACGACCAAACTGCAAAAACATAATTCTAACTTCATTCATTAAGTATGAGGCAAGAACTTACTGACTTAGCGAATTATATTCACTAAATCAAAACTCAAGGAAAACCCTTATTTCTGTGTGTTTTATGCCCACACGATTAATAGAAAGAGAAGTTTGTCTATATTAAAATCAATAAAATTCTTTGGCTTTTTATAGACATAATATTAGGATGATTTTGATATTTCTATTTTTTTGGTAGATATACATAATACATATTATAAATGATTGGCCTCTTCATTTTTTTCTGATTAGCAAGTTGAAAAATATTGTGAATGCCATTATTATTAATATACATATTTTGTCTATAAAAAGCAGAAAGGATATTATTGATTTGAATACAGACAAACTTCTGTTTCTAAAATATCATACCCTTGCGTGCAAAAGTCTACATACCCTTTAATTGAACTTTTAAATCAATGGTTTTCTCATAAACCCAAGTAAAAAACAATTTTTTTAGTTTTTGTTTAATTTCAGTCTATTTTAACCTTCGGTCTAAAAAGACCGAAGTATTGAAATCCTGTCAAAAATTACGAAAAATTTGGTTGGTCCAAAACCACTTTTCTCGACGTCCCCGAGTCTGAAAAGGCAAAAAAAACATGTTCGTCCGTCTGTCTGTACCCATGGTATCTCCGAGAACGGCTTGTAGGATTTGGATTTTTTGAAAAGCTTTTGGAGACTGTACATCAAGAGGGTGGGGCCAAAATACCTGGTTTTATAAATATTTGATTATTGAATTGGTCATGAATTTCGAATTGATTTGAAGGTTAAGTTAGGGGTCAATTTTCGGGTTGAGTTGGATGTGGATTAGAATGCAGTGAGTAGTTAACCAATATTTTATGACTTGCCTATTTATCAACCGGTTATTATTTGACATGTGTGTTGAAAATGGAAATCTAAAATGATTTTTGAATAAAGTTCTAGAATATGGCCAAGTATGATGGAACTTACCTATTTCTCATCGCATGTGCGTTGAAAATGGGATTCTAAAATGTTTTTTGGATGAAGTTCTGCAATATGGCCAATTATGATGAAACTTGCCCATTTCTAATCGTATTATGATGAAATTCGATATGTGTATTGGAAATCGGATTCTAAAATGTTTTTTGGATGAAATAGTTCCTGGAATATGGCCAATTATGATGGAACTTGCCCATTTCTCAACTGATTATGATGAAATTTGACATTGCGTTGAAAATGGGATTCTAAAATGTTGTTTGGATGAAGTTCTGGAATATGGCCAAGTATGATGAAAATTGGCTATTTCTCAACCGCTTATGATGAAATTCGACATGTGTATTGAAAATGGGATTCTAAAATGAGTTTCCGATGATGTTCTGGGAAATGTCTAAGTATGATGAAACTTGCGTATTTCTCAACCGATTTTGATGAAATTCGATATATGTGTTGGAAATGGGCTACTAACATGTTTTTTGGATGAAGTTCTGGGATATGGCCAAGTAGGATGGAACTTGGCTATTTCTTAACCGATTAAAACGAAATTTGACATGTGTATTGGAAATGGGAATATTTGATATGTGTGGAATATGGCCAAGTAGGATGGAACTTGGCTATTTCTTAACCGATTATTATGAAATTTGATATGTGTGTTGAAAATGAAATTCTAAAATGGTTTTTGGACAAAGCTCTCTAATATGGCCAAGTGGGATGGAACTTGGTTAATCCCTACCCGATTATGATAAAATTTGACATGTGAGTTTTAAATGGGATTTTAAAATGATTTTTGGCTAAAGTTCTGTAATATGGCCAGTTACACGGTTAGAAATGTCAGTATAATTTTGAATACTACTTTCGGTGTAAAGTTTTAGAATACGATTATTTCGTGTTAAATTGGATGCCTCTACCCATGTTACTGAAGCTTTTGATCTGTTTGGCTGTTGGTTAAAATAGAAATCAATACTGTCAAAACTGTCATACCAACTTTATGACACATGTGAATACTATCCCCATTGAAGACACCAAAGACCGAAGTTCTGATCACAGCATGAGGTTTCAGCCCTTTATATATTAATGATTACAACTAGTTAAAAAAAACAAAAAAGAAGGTTTGACCAAATTCTTTGTTGCATAAATCAACATACGCTTCAGTATTACAAAACAATAAAATGAAATTTGTGAGATTTTCATAGAAATCAGTAGTAAGTTGGACCACCCTTATAATTGGTAACCTCTTCTATTTGTTTAGGCATAGGCATCACCGAATTAACGGTATCCACAGGCCTTATTTTCCTCCATTCGGTATGCAAGGCCTTTTTCAACTCAGCTTTGCTTTGAATCCGAACGCGGAGCTCTAATTCGTTTTTGTATCACAGATGAGAATTTGAAAAAATGTCAGATATGTACATTGTACATTAATTCACAGTTAGGACAACGATATGAACCGTTTATTTTAAAAGTGGTGTAGGTCCATATTTTGTTGAAATGAAATAGTGGAAGCATTAGGAATCAATAAATGAAAATGTATATGAGATTTTGAATTTTCTTATTTTTTGCATAAGTATTAGGGCTTTAATTTCTTTTTAAATTATTTTCAGTTATAAATTGTTTACCGATAAAAAAATTATTCTTGTTATCATAAACTTATGTTTTGTGAAAAATTGACATACTTATCATAATAAACGGTTCAAAAATTGAAATGCCATATTTATGTTATTGTATGATGCATACGTATGTCCCTAAATACGAATATTTGCAGTGACGTTATATCGATATACTATCGATTTTAAGAAAAGTGTTTTGTTGCCTTTTTTTCAGATCACTGCGGTCTGTAAAGTGTAAACTTACCTTATATTGACACAATGTTAAAGTCAGCTCTTGAGTAAAATTGATTTCAGCTAATATACAAATTTGGTTGCATTTCCAAATCAAAAATCCATGATTTATCATCAACGAACTGTACAAATTTACTAAAACACCAATATTTCTCTGGCTTCTAGTAGAGTTTCAAAAACATCTGGAACATTTTTGCATAAACATCTAAAATATAAAAGAAGGAAATAAGAATTCAAATAAATTCAAAACATGTTTTTTTCTGCTTGTTATAGAATTTTTGTCTTTTGCTAACTCCACCACGCGCACAGCACACACAAGATAAGTCTTAATTCAAATTAAAATTCAAGATGAAAGTCGGAACAGATACTAAGAATGTCACTCAAAAATAATAAATATTCTAAGCACACAATAGCTTTAGTCCACGTGATTGGTTATCATCTGATGGAATAAATGTATTTATAGTACCGTCAGCTTTAATACAATATACACTATATTTGTTTTTTTTTTGCAAACGACAGTTTTTTTCTTTAGTACAATTAGAAAAACCTGTAAACGTGAAAAAATGAACTTTTTACATCAATCAAAATTAAATGGCTCTACAAGAATAAATACAAGGTGCTCCACCTCAAACCAAACAAGCAACATTAAATATATCCTTGTAATTTCCAATAACATGAAATTTATTGAACCTATAAAATTTAACTTATTATGGATTGGTGAAATTAGGTGCACCTCTCTCTCAAGTATGTATTTACGTTTTGTGTTTCCAAAAAACTTTTTTTTTTTCAATTCATTTTCGTGTTTCCACGTAGCGTTATTTGTTTCCTTCCCCACCGAAATTCATTCGCCGAACGTCTCTTCATAAATTAATTTGGTTGTTTGCCAAATTCAAATAACAATAATTTCAAAAAGATTACAAATTCGTGAGTTTTTAAATTTAAGTTTATTTATGTAAAAAATCAAAAAATTGTACTTATTTTTAACCCACGAGTTCCAGCGTAAAAATCCTTATAAATAATATGTTACCAACCGGTATGGAACATTTAAAGGGTTAACCAAATAAAATATACAACATTTTTTTTAGCATTGTGTACGAGGGAAAATGGAAAATGTATATCTTAAAACCAATGTTTTTTTTATAGCGTGTAACATTTATAAATCAAACGGCCGACAAACCTAACAAAACGGATATTGCGTTATATATATTTGCTTTGTTTTGGAAAAAAGATTCAAAAATTATTTTTTAAACGCGTCTATTTATCAAATTTCGTTTGTTTGTTATTTGAAAGATACTTCTAACGACCACTCTAACATGTACAACATGGAATGGTATTATTATACATAGCCAACAAATAACCAAAAAGGAAAAAAAATATTAAAAAATGAAATTCATTCGCCCAAATTGATTTAACATGATTGAAGAGTGAAAATTTAATTTATAAATTGGATTAGGCTTTTGTATTTTATTAACGTTGTTGATGATTTAATGTAATTAACTACATAAATCGGCGGTTGGGCGTATTTCAAAATTGAGAAGGGTCACGATTATTATTTGTTGATTTTAATTATATTGGGGGAAAAATTGGTTTTGTAATTAACAGTATTTTTGAGTTTTACGAGTTTAAATAAAAACGTTAAGCAAGATTATGATTAAGACACGATAAAATTTACGGTAAAACTTAGATACATATTGTTTACGTGTCTATTGTTTGATTGTATATGTATAGTTTGTTGAACTAATAATTTTAAATGACAATTTCCACAGTAATTAAAATGAAATTTAAATTTATGATTTTATTTTAGTAAGAATACAAATTATTTATTTATTTATTTATTTATTAAAGCAAAACAAAAAAAATACAATTCGAGAGTAATAACTCTCACTATTAAAAAATTGTATACATTTCCATAAAAAAAAAGAAAAAGGTACCAAGTAAAAATTATAATAAGTAAAGTTAAATACAATAAAATTAACAAAAAATAAAACTAATTATAAAAAAAATAAAATATAAATAAAATAATAATAATAAAATATAAATAATATATAAATAAAATAATAATAATAAACTACAATTTGCTGAATCATTGAAGGAAATGCCGCTTGAAATTAGAAACCGTTGAATTTCTTATAACAGGATCAATATCATTGAAAATGTGAATGCCGCGAACAAACATACTATTATGATAAATTTTACACGCATTTTTCGGTATAATAAGCGCTCTCTTACGCAATGATTGGCCAAAATGCAACAAATGAAAAGATGTCCAGCGAAATTATTACTAAAGTAATATTGTTAAAAATTGACTAATGGAAACATTGCGTAACTGTTCACAATTTTTACTTTTTTCTCATTTTTTCAATTTTTTTAAAAAAGATAACTGAGCAACTAATGATGGTAATCAAAGATGTATCAAGAAATAAAAATAATAGATTTTATATTTTATATTGCAGTATTGCACATCGGGCAAAATGAAAAGTAGGTTCGCAACGTACACAGTTGAACATTTTTGTGATATGCGATGCTAGATCATATTTGAATCTGTTAGATATCTTTTCAAATATTTTTTGCATCGAATGGAATTTTGGTGCAGTATCGAATTAAACTAATAAGATCGAAAAAGCGATTTCTATGCAAGTGTTCAATATCTTCGTGGTAAATATAGGAGCTAGCAACGTCCCGAAAAAAGGATTTTAGGTCGGCTAGTTTTTTTGATATTTCCTTTCTTATTGACGTTAGGTAGGGACGCAGTACGTCTGGCACTTGAGAACAGTTGCGTTATTATATGTGCGCATTACCCGTAAAGAGCGTTGTGCGGTCCCTGGGACCCCTCTACGTTTCAAAAAACAAAAATTATCCCCACTCCGTATATTTTTTTTCTGAAATTTTTGGTATCTTCCTAATCGAAATTTTTAGTATCGTTCTAATTAAAAAAAAAAATAATTAATATAAAATTTCGTTCCGCTGGAACACACCACTCTTTCCATGCAACTTTTTCCACGACGCACTTTACGGGTTAAGACAATTTTTTTTTTTAAATAATTTTTTATGTCGTTTTAGCAATATAAATTTATAGTTGCCAAACAGTTTTGTCATTGCTAACATCACGCCAGATACAATTTTAATAATTAAAAAAAAATATTTTCAAACCGTTTCAACCGTGTCTAGCTGAAATTTTAGTATGATTTAGTTCTGAAATCAAAGAATATAACATCAATTTGCCAGACAGAAATTCACTGTTTAATTAGGACTGAGGCCAATTGAAGTCTCAGAGAGAATAAATGAGCTCGAAGAGTGCGGTGATAATTCAGTATTTTTATTCAATAAGCATGTCACAATAAAATGATGCATCGTCGATGACCTTGACACGTCACTGATATCATCATTATCAATACTTTCCTCATTGTCATTGTTGTCTTCCGATGTATCGTCGTTTTCTAGGACTTGACAATCTTTAAAGAAAAATATAATTTATAGAATATATGTAAATAAGTTATTGTGTTTATTGAGAATTTTGAATTTTTTCGTTTTCATTCAGTTAATATTTACCTTGAACTGCTCAAGCTTCTGGAGATAACAATGTTGGATATATTAAGTAAAAAATCCTTAAAGTTTTTTTCAAATTTGTCATCTGAATTTTTGGACTGATAAGTAGATGAAAATAAGGGTATGATATCAAAGGGCCGAATGTCGAAGGGCCGAATGGGTCGAAGGGCCGAATGTCGATGGGCCGAATGTCGAAGGGCCGAATGGGTCAAAGGGCCGAATGGGTCGAAGGGCCGAATTTTTTTGTTTATTTGCTTTTTGTTTTTAGAAATATAATTTTTTAAATTTCTTGTTTTAAGGAATATTTTGTAAATTTTTTTATCAAATATGTATAAATAAACTTCTTATGCATTTTATTATGTCTAACCTTTGGATATTCTACCGACAAAAAAGTACTGCGCTTGTATATATGTAATAACAAAAGGAATAATAAGATTAAGATATCTAATAAAAACAAAATGAATGTACCATGCACCTATATATACCTATATATACATACGCCTATTATCAAAAGGCTGCTATAGAGCCGAATGTCTCAGGTGGCGTATGATAAAATTTTCCTTCACCAAAATGCACCACTGCTGGATACGTGAAACATAACTTATAAACAACCAAAATTAATGCAATAGTTTTGTCGATAGAATATCCAAAGATTAAACATAATAAAATACATAAATTCATAAGAAATTTATTTATACATATTTGATACAAAAATTTACAAAATATTCCTTAAAACAACAAATTTAAAAAATTATATTTCTAAAAATAAAAAAAAAAATCAACAAAAAAATTCGGCCCTTCAACCCATTCGGCCTTTCGACCCATTCGGCCCTTCGACCCATTCGGCCCTTCGACCCATTCAGCCCTTCGCCATTCGGCCATTCGACCCATTCGACCCATTCGGCCCTACGACATTCGGCCCTTCGACATTCGGCCCTTCGACATTCGGCCCTTCGACCCATTCGGCCCTTCGATATTCGGCACTTCGACATTCGGCCCTTCGACATTCGGCCCTTTGAAACTCGGCCCTTCGTCCCCATTCCAAAATAAGTGAAATCTAACATCATTGACGCAGCTATTATTATTGATTCCTTTGGTATAACACACGAATATTTCCAAGGTAGCAAATGCACCCTCTAGTTTTTCTTCGTTATCAACAACTAGATTTCTAAGCATCTGAGTTTAATTTTTATGTCAAAGTCCGAGTATAACTTCAGCGTCAAAATTAATTCGACAAATATGATCCACAGTCCTTAAATCTGCTTCTTCATTTTCTTCACACGATGACAAATCATCTTTGAGCATAATACTTTATTATTTTCAACATGATAGCAATACAAATCATTGAAATTAAAGTAAATAGTTTTAGTACCTATATAAGGTGCCATATCGTCACTATCGTCAGTAGACCAGTGGTTGATAAAAACTTCACTATAGCCTCTTTGAACTTGATATTTTTGAGCTGAGCAGTAATTATGAGTCGCATTTAACTAGGTCCAATTAAAACTGTGCTGGTCGATTCTTCTCGAAGTATACGCTCACAATTTTTTATTGAGGGCGTAGAATACTGGTCAAATATAACATCAATGCGATTTGCTTTAAATTGAGTTATTTATCATGCTGAGGAATTTTTTAGATAAAGCATCAAAGGTTTGAGGTATTTCTTTGATGAGATATAACATGAAGAAAATGTCTATTTTACAACTATATCGGAACAAAGCGGACGTGAATTGTCAATTTTGCAAATAGTTCCATCAGTATGACACATGAACGTTCGTACAGGTGTGCCTGGAATGTGAACTGTGTGGTTCAAAGATTTATTCAACATTCAACCACATAAATCTCTTTGCATCCTCAATTCAACAACTTTATTATCAAGAGTGAGTTTCGTTTTTTTCGGAGTTGCAGCAAAGTTTAGCATTTTTATAGGCTTGTCGAATTTATCCTCATTATTAGCACATTCATCTATAAACTGTTTTCTTAAGGCATCACGGTTTTCTTCGGTATTTAGTAAATATTCAGCAACATTTGAACTAGATTTGAAAAATTATCTGAATCTAAACTGGAATCGAATGGATTTGAATTCTTCTCAAATATTTGTACAAAACCAGCAAATTGTGCAAATCTTCTTAAAAATTTGTACAAAATCTGCAAATTGTGCAGAATAAATTTTAATTCTACTAGGTTCTAAGACAGCAGTTAAGCCTTGCAATTGTTATAATCCACAAACATGAAGGATATAGGAAATAAAGCAACTCTAATTTTTTTTTATTTAACAAATATTACAACTGAATACAATTTCATCTAGTAATTTATCTATATTAAATGATGTTAACTGTTTGAGGAGTATAACCCATCGGTTAGCTCCAAGTTGGACACTTTATTAATTTATCTGTCCTAGTTCTAAGGGCTTCATTCTTCGAAGCCGTCTTACTGGATTTTGGTTGTTCAGCATACGACGCAAATCCACATTTTCATGTTGACTGAGGCGCTGTACGTGTTTCCTAGCATATTTCTTAATTTCTTTATCGACGTACTCCATTTTTAGATCCTTATGAAAGTTATCATCTTTGCGTTATACTACGCAAGACTTTATTTTGAAAAGTTTGAATTACTTTTACGTTAGTTTTCTTGGTACAGCCCCATAGTTGTATACCATACGTCCATACATAGGTTTCAATATCTGCCGTCCATACAGGTTTCAATATCTTCCGATATAATAGAAGATTATTATGTAATGTTAGCTCAGAGTTCCTTCCTGTGAGCCAATACATTTTTCTATATTTGATGTTTAACTCTTCTTTTTTCTTTTTAACATGCTCTTTCCACTTGAGTAGAGTGTCATTCCTATATATTTTGCCGTGTTTGCATGTGGTTGCGAATTCAGTCGAACAGGTAACCAATCAACATTTTTGTTGGTAAAGTTTATATGTACAGATTTAGTTTCGTTGAGTTGAAGCCGCCATTTCTTCGTCCAATTACTCAATGAATTAGCAGCGTTTTGTAATTTGGTGGTTGACACCTCTATGTTTCCAGTTGCCAAGATTGCAGTATCATCCGCAAATGTTGCAATATTTGTTCCTTTTGTGCTTGGCACGTCTCGCGTATAAAGTATATAGAGTATCGGGCCCAGATCACTTCCTTGTGGAACTCCAGCCGATATTTTGTTTAATTCGGAGTATTCCTCTTCATGTTTTACACGAAAGTGTCTATCAGCTAGATATGACTTTAAAATCAGGTAAAAATGCTTCGGCAGATCTCTGTGTAGTTTATATTCCAGACTTCGGTGCCATACTTTGTCGAAGGCTTGAGATACGTCCAAGAAGACACTTGAGCATATTTTCTTATTTTCCAGACCATCTTCAATTAGATCTGTGATTCTGTGCACTTGATCTATGGTAGAGTTCATCAGCTCTGAAGTATTGCGGTCTCTATAAATTCAAGTTGGTGAGGAGGAATGAGTTTTCTGACTTCTATTACTGATTTTAACCTCTTGAGTCGTAACTTTTCAAATAATTTTGAAATTATAGGAAGTAGGGAAATCGGCTTGTACGATGTTTTCTTGTTTGGCGGCTTGTTAGTTTTTAGAATCATTATCACTTCTGCCACTTTCCACTGGTATGGAACGTAATTTAATCTGAACGCTGCATTAATTACTTGCAGTAATTTTCGTACTCCTTTTTGCTGGAGGAGTTTTAACTATAGGTCCAGTGATTAGGTCATGATCAGGGGATTTTTTTGGACTTAAGTTGTTTTTAATTTCATCTTTTAGCTCTTGTGTCTTATGTTTTGGTTATCCACTTTATTTACTGAAATTATATTTTCTTCAGCTGTTAGCCTTGGAAGGGGTTGAAATGTGCTTTCAAGATAGTCTGCAAACAATGCAGCTTTTTCTTTGGCACTTCTAGCCCAACTTCCATTGTCATTCTTGAAAGGAGCTATTTGACTTTAGGCCTTTTAAGACCTTTAGTTGCTTTCCAAAGGGAGTAATTAGTGTCTTTGTTGCCAGAAAGGCCAGCCAGGTATTCAATAAAAGATTTGTTCTTGACTTCTTTGATAAGCATTTTTAATTTGTTGCTTAAATAATTAAGTCGTGATTTGCTTTGTGGTGTTCGATTCCTCTGCCAGATTTTTCGAGCTTTCCGTTTTTTTCTAACCAGATCTCTCACTTCTACTGGATAGTTGATGTGACTTTCCGTTTGATTACAAGTAGGAGTAGTACTCTGCCACGCTACTTGCAGAATACTGTTGTTCAGCAGCTCCAATTGAACCTCGAGTTCTGCCGGAGTTTTAATTGGTACTTGTAGTTCAGTATTGTCTTCGATTATTTTCCGGAAGATATTCCAGTTTGTTTTATTATTTGTTAACCTAGGCAAATTTTCTTTTTTGATAATGGTATCACTGAGTGTCATAATGACAGGTGTGTGGTCAGATGAAATTCCTTCACTGTTTTCGAGTAATACGTAGTTTACAGATATCCCTTTTGTTACAAAGAAATCTATCAAATCTGATATCTTATATTTGTATCCGCTGGCCAATACGTTGGTTTACCTCCAGACAGGAATTCGCAGTTTAAAGCCCGACCAGCTGCAAATAGTTCCTTACCCTTATGGGTTGTTAGTATTGATCCCCAATATGTAGTTTTAGCGTTAAAATCGCCTCCGATTATGAAGTTAAAACCGAACGATTTGCGTAACGTAACATAGTTTTCTTTATTTAGATTATAACCCGGAGGGCAATATATTGAAGATATGTTAATTACCTTTTGATTATTCAATCGAACATAAATGGTGACTACTTGAAAAATTTCTTTTTCAATTTTTACTCCTTTGTAATGTTTGATGTTTTCCTTCACAAATATGGTTGAACCTCCTCTCGCTTTTACTGATGGGTGGATGGCGTCGTAGCACTGGTATCCTCGAATTCTATCGAATGAATCTTTTGTCAAATGAGATTCTGAAATTGGGCATACATATATCTATCTTGTCTATATTAAGGAAAATTTCTAACTCTGCAATTTGTTACAACAGCCCATTTGCATTCCAATTGGTGATTCTGAATGTGTTATTCATCTTCATAGATTAGTACATCATAGAAGTGATTTCATTCACTGTTTCTTGCTTATTTAAAGCGTCCAGGCTTCTTTCTTGTTTTAGTAGCCTTAAGTTTAATGCTTCTATATTCTTTAAAATGTTTTCAAGAATTAGGCTTTGACCGTCGTCCTTGTTACTTACTACTTCCCGCTGTTGTACAATCTGGCAGTATGTTTTTCGGCCTGCTATTGCATTTGTTAGTGGTAGTTCTACCACTGGACTTTTAGATATTGTCTTATTATTGAGCATCCCACGGTTTAGCGGGTCTTGGTGTTTTTTATTTCTCAGATTTTGAAGTTCTCTGGCTACTTCACATCCTCTATAATTAGCGGGATGCTCTCCGTTACAGTTTACACATTTTGGAGGCGTAGCTTTTGTGGACCTACAATCTTGGGCGAGATGTTTTCCCGAACATTTCACACATCTAGGCTCTCGTTTGCAATATTTCTGCATGTGATTATAATCTTGGCATTTCTGACACTGAGGTATCAAGCCTGTGGATTTTCTTAACGCTTCTATTCGAATTCTCATGTTATCAATTGCTCTAATATTGAAATTTTTTCCCCTTTTTCCGTGCTATTAAATGGAAGCATAAACAATGGGAGCCTCCTTTTATTCATTTTAACCCCTTGATCAGTCACAGTTTTTGCTTTCTTTAGGATATTTACCGCATCCTCTATTTTGAAGCCCTGGTGTTTAAGGTCCTCCATTATATCCTGCTTTGTACAGGTTGGGTGAAGATCTCTGGCCATCACTTTGATCGGACGATCATTTTTGTCCTCGTATGTGTAACATTTCTTGCCGTCATCTGTCAGCTTTGAAGCCAAGGCTCTATAACTTTCAATATATGTTGTCTTGATTTTCCAAATATTATTGTTCAGGGCTACAACTCTGTATTCTTTTGTAGTTACCGATTTCGTTAAGGATTGGATAGTATTATATTCAGTTACGACAATAATGTTGATTGGCGGTGGAGCCTTTTCCTTAATTTTGGTAGGTTGGTTTTCCTGAGAAGGTATATTTTGCTGATTTTGATTTAATACAGCAGTTATTGAAGTGCGGCTTGAAGCTACAATCTCTGGAGAAGATTCTGCCTTCCTTTTTTTCGCAGGTCTTTTCTTCCTGTTCCTTTTTAAGATCCAGTCAGATTCCTCTCTTAATTCTTCTTCGTCAGTGTGGTACTCTGTGGCACACTGTTCTTCTGGCTTCTTGGGTTGCAAAGTATTTTTTTCACGGAATTCTAACGCATCCTGTTCCTCAGGTTCCTTTGATTGTAAAGAATTTTTCAGTTTCTCATTTTCTAACTTAAGAGATTTTACTTCGTTGATTAAATCCGATGTAATTTTTTCAATGTTACTCAGTTGTCTGCGTAGTTCTGCATTTTCTATCTCAACTGTTCTAGCTGAGGATGTTGGTGATCTTTGTACTATGGAACTTCTTCAAATTGGATCAGAGTTCATCAGCTCTGAAGTTTTGCGGTCATTGGATATCGACGACTGGGAGCCCGCTTGCTCACCCCTCAAAGTTGCCGGCACTGGGTATCCGATTCCCTGCGCCGAAAGGTTTTCTCGTTTCGAGTCCCCCATATTGGTTATTATATTCAGGGAACCATCGTTAGCTAGTTTTGGTCCGCGAATGGTATTTTATTTCTCATCTACCCGCCGACAAGTCAGTAAGGGTTTTCCCCTATCCGCCACCTGGGGACGCGCCCGATGGGAGTCTAGCAACTCCGCACGAGAAAGTCACTCTAATGCTGTGACTTTTTGTCCAGCGTTGACGTGCAACTAAAAAGTTATTAAAATGTGTAATTCCACTTAATAGTCTAGCTGCATCAACATTAATAGGTTGTTCCAATGTAATATCAATTGGTATTCTTGAAAAAAGTGTATCGGTTCCGAGATCTTAAATTGGTCTGGCTACTAATTAAACAACTGAATTTCTATCTGGCAAATTTATATAATATTCTTTGATTAAAAAACTAAATCATAATAAAATTTCAACTATACTAAAATGTTAGCAATGACAAAACTGTCTGCCAACTATAAATTTATATTGCTAAAATGACATACAAATTTATAATGTAGAAAAAAAAATTTGTCTTAAAATGATTTCAAAATCCGGAACTTTCATCTATACAGAGGGGATGCGTACAGGTAAACGCAACCGCTCCCAGGTGCCAGACGTACTGCGGTCTTTCCTAACTTCAATATGAAAGGAAATATCAAAAACCCAGACGATCTTAAATTCTTTCTCGATAACGTTGCTAGTTCTCTTACTACCATGGAAGGCATAGCTTATATTTAACTGTTGCTCCTTTTGCTTACCTATAATGTTATGCAAATAAGGATTAACGGTAATAATATTATACTTTCTGCTACCACTATTGCTATTTTGAGATCGTGATACTTCAGTAGTTAAGTCATAATCATTGGTTTGATCAACGTTCATTTTCCATGTATCTAGCAAAGTTAAATGAAATTATAAAGTTAAAATTACAGAAGTAAAGAAACAAAAGTCTTCTTTTGTTTCTTTACTTCTGTAATTTTAACTTTATACGGAAACGGCGTAAACGATTTCGTATCTCATTTTTTGTGTTATAAAGTAACATTGGACCATATTGTTCCTAGGAAAACAAAACAGGAAAAACCAGTGTTTGGTATGGAGATACAATTTACTACAAAATGTCAATTTTCTGTGTTGAATAAAAAAAGTATTTATAAAACTAATTTGATCTTGAAATAACCTATAAGACCTAAATAAATTTAAGGTTGTTATTAATCTGCAATTGCAGGATTGCGCATTGGATGCAGAAGCTCTAACAGTTACAAGGAGCTAGGACCGTTAATAAGTCTGCTCTGCACCCAATTAAAAAATGTAAAAAAAAAGAAAAAAGATTACCCTAAAAAATAAACTAAATAATATTATCCTGATTCCCCCTCAAAACCATACAACTTTTGTACAGAACATATAGCGGTTCACCAATTCAAGCTACAACCACAATATGTTTCATAGCATCGCACGTGCCAATACGACTGCCCATTGGGTGTCTCACGTCATCTGAACACACTTCACACGATAATAAAATACACGACTTGATGAGACGAAACACAACGCAACACAAAACAAAATAAAACTTATTTGTACTTCAGTTTCGTTTAGGATTTGGTGGCTGCAACATGCGCGCTCTATACATCGTTTAAAATACTAATGGTGATGGTGGTATAAACAGAAAAAGTTTTATTTTAATTACAAATAGTTCCAAATAAAGTGGAAATGGTTTAATTTATTATGGAAAAGGTTATATAATAATTAGAAAAGGTTAGCTTTGAAGTAGAAAAGGTTGTATTTGGCCTGGAAAAACTCTAAAACAAAACGCATACAATCGCATTATAACAAGCCAACGTAACGCATCAATCAACGTATCATTTAACAAAATACGATGTCATGTACATAATATCATATTCGCCATACCGCAGGCAGCAGTTAAATAAGCTGTTTCTTTTAAAACATTAAATAAAGAAAGAATTAAATAAAAAATTAACACCAAAAATAAATAAAATGAAAAAAAAACACTCGAGTGAATGGAAAATAATTCCAACAATTTTTTTTTTTGTTTTTTAAATTTTAATATAAATACATATTTATTGTTTTTGTATCTTTCACTAATTTTAATAGAAAATTAAAATTGTTAGTATTACTTTCGTTTTGTTATTATTTTATATTTTAATTAAAATATGATACTAGTATTAAGCACGGTTTTCACTTCTACTACGTACTAATTACAAAATGTTAATGTCTGTCCTTGACAACTGATTAGTACATCGCATCGCGACACACAAAACAATTATAGACACCGTAGTTTCAATAATTAATAAATTATTTATTACTTTTAATTAATTTGCGCAACACAATTTAAGTACGTAGAAGCACAATACACTTTTAATTTATTACATTTTTAATGTTTTTGGTTGTTCGATAAGACCAATTATCATTTGTCTAAGACGTGAGAGTTTTCAAATAACTAACTGTTTCAATTTATCAGTCTGTAATTTGTTTTAACACTGTTATATTGAATTTATTATTATAAGCTATTAATTATTTACATATTCTCGGGCAATTAACAATTTTCGAGTTTATAGGGTAAGGTTGCTCAAGTCATACCCCTTAAGAAAACGTGGAAGTACTTTTGTCACAATCTAATAATATACAGTCCCGTACTAAATGATAGCCGCACCCCTAATTTACGATTTATTTCATTTCAAATAAATCCTTTTAAACTTCTTCTTTTGCAAAAATAATTCTTTTCACTTTACCAATGCGTGCTATAAATAGAAATCATTATTCTCTGCGGGGCATGGAAAACTTATGGAGAAGCCTCATTTAGTATGGTAATAAAAGATAGCCGCAGGTATACTTTCAAATTCTTTTGAACACTGTATCAGTATCTATTCGAGCTTGCTGGCGTGCAAATATCTTCTTGTGTCTTAAAATATTATTGCGTTAAATATTATTTCGATTTTTTTAAATGTGGGTAGAAAAAGTAGGTTGAACGAGTTTGAAAAAGGACAAATTGACGTTTTTTAAAAAAAAAATATGATTAACCGTTTAATAGCAGAAAATATTAGTTTGAGTGAGAAGGTAGTGCGAAATTATTTAAAATATAAGCAATTATACAGTTCGCATAAAAGTACAGGCCGGCCGGCGGCACTTACTGATAGAGAAAAACCGTCAATTTTACAAAACGCCTCTAATTTTATTGGCATCGCGCAACAAATTGCGTTGAAATCTGGTGTTAATACAAAGATTTGTAATGTGCGGAACGTGTTAGGAGAGTCAGATAATATACAAATCAAAAAATTACAAAGAAAACCGCAACTGTTACCAAATCATAAAGACGCCAAACTGCGTTTCGCGAAGGAACATATGTCGTGGAAGAAAAAGTGGCATCGCGGTCTATTTAGTGACGAAAAATATTTAATATAGATAGCCCTGATCGTTGGCAATACTATTTTCATGACCTTCGAAAAGAACCTCTTGTGCTATCGAGGCGTCAACGAGGTGGACGGTTCCTGATGGTTTGGGGTGCAATTGGCTATGGAGGAAGAACGAATCTGAAGTTTATTTCCGGCCGTATTAACGCAACCGGTATAAATTCATGCTAGCCGAATCATTACCAGTTGTTGGTGCACAAATTGGCTTCCCAAACTTTATTTTCCATAAGGATAATGCAGCGGTACACACAGCCGGGATAGTAAATGACTGGTTTACGGACGCTCAGATACCAGTTTTAAAATGGCCAGCAAGGTCACTCGGCATTAACATCATCGAAAACATGTGGGGTGAACTCAGCAGAGTTGTGTATGGCTGAAGGAACAAAGTACAGCAGCGTTCATGAACTAAAGGCATCAGTAAAACGATAATAGGCTAATATTTCAAATTAATAATGTACAAAAGTATGCCAAATCGAATTTTCGTAATAATAAAAAACAATGGTGGAAACACAAAATATTAATGGAATAAAAAATCATTTTTATAATTGTGCGTTTTATATTTATTTCCTATTGCAAACAAAAAATATTGTGTGCGGCTATCTTTTATTACCATACTAAATGAGGTTTTTCCATAAATTTGCCATGACGCCCCAGAGAATAATTATTTCTATTTATACCACGCATTGGTAAAGTGAAAAGTATTATTTTTGCAAAGGAAGAATTTTAAAAGAATTTATTTAAAATGAAATAAATCGTAAATTAGGAGTGCGGCTATTATTTAGTACGGGACTGTATATGTTACCTAACAAAAATTTTGCAGCATAAATATTTCACAGACAGAAAAATTTGTGATAAAATATAAGGCCACTTGTTTTTCGCATTCAAGTAACATCGCAAATAACAATTCTAACTGTGACTAACATCGCAAACAAAAATTCTAACTGAAAAAAATATTGTATACAAGTATTAGGCCACAAATTTTATTGCTCTCTTTATCAATTTTACGCTAATTAAGTAATAAATATATATAGCTGTTCATTTTATTGTTCAAAAATCAATTATTTGTCTTTATTGAAATTGTGTGTCAGTTATATCTTCAAAAATCAATAGATTCAGTCAGTGTAATATTCAGACAATTGTTCTTACTTTTCTTAAATAAAATGAATTATTTAAGAAGCCAGAAGGGACATTTAAAACTTACTGTAACTAATTACGTGTTTGTAAAGGACAGAAATGTAAATGATGGAGTGCAGTGGAGGTGTGAGAGATATTCCCACTTTAAATGCCCTACACGTGTTAACGTGAATAGCGAGGAAATAATTAAAAATAGTGAAGAGCTAATAGAGCATAATCATCTACTTGATTTATTAAAAAAAAGGAAGAAGTAATTGTCAACGACATAAAAGATCAAGCTCTAACATCGAAAATACCGGATCAAATAATTTGTACTGTTTCTGACAAATTGGAGTTTACAGTTGCGGTAAAACTTCCACCAAGAACTATAAACAGAAGACGAAAAGTTGACAGGGGTTGCCTTCCCGTGTATTCGTTATCCGAATTGCATTTAGCCGAAAAATATTTAAAACCATAGAAGATGAACGTTTTTTGATTTATGACAACAACGCAGAGGAAAATCGTTTATAAATAAATTCTACATAGAAAAATCTTTAAATGTTGGCGGGAACAACCAGCTGGTATGTGGATGGCACATTTGAGAGCTGCGCAAATTTATTTCAACAAATATTTACTATTCCCTATATACTTGTGGCCACCTACCATTGGTATATTCGTTGCTACCGCGTAAAACATATTCAATTTACTGTGAAATGTTCGCAGCAATTAAAAATATAAATAAAAATTTGAATCCTCTTAACATAATGTCGGATTTTGAGCATAGTGTAATAAAAGCTATAAAAGAACACTTCCCACAATCTGAACATAAAAGTTGCTTTCTCCATTTTCCTCAAGCTGTTTACCGCAAAATACAGTGTAGTGGTTTACAAAGCAAATATGAAACGGATTTTGGATTTGCTATGAAGCTGAAGCTTTTGCCTGCACTAGCATATATTCCGTCAGATAATTTACAAGAATGTGTCCAAACTTTATTAAACTACGTGGAATTAACGGTTGAAACTGAAACGGTGATAAACTACTTTGAGAAAACCTGAATAGGTCGACGCGGAGAACTTAATCAAATATCTCCTGTTTCTCCACACAAAATGTGAAACTGTTTCGATAGTGTTCTCCAAAATATGCCGAGAACAAATAACTGCATAGAGAGCTGGCATCGCTCATTTAATCAAATAGTGAGAAAGAATCCTTCTATTTAGAAATTAATTGAAGCAATTCAAGCGCAACAATCTAAAAATGAGCTTATCAGCTTAATTAATCCTTTTTTGTCAGGAGCTGCGGCACAACCAAAAAAAAGTACATTACGATAAACAATAAAATAAAACGAATTTGCTCAAGTTGGGAAGAGAATATAGTGCACCACAACATTTAATGCAATACCTGAAGGCAATTGCTACGAATTTTTCTTACTAAATTTGATTAAATTGTTATTTTGTGGAATAAATTTTAAGAAGATAATTATTGATTACTAGGGCTGTGATTTTTAGGTTAAATCCTTTTCGTGCTGGAGCTTACGTGTTGTGGTTACACAGAAACATGATTCATAAAATTTCCTTTCATATGGCATCGGTTTGTTAGCACCTTTTCTGTGGTTTTGAATCTTTTTGACCTAAATAAACATTTTTGAACCTTTTTGTTGCCTAAATTATGTAGTATTCAAAATTATTTCCAAAATTGTCAAGAAATGTCCGGATTTTACATCAAATTGGTATCGTATATTTTTTGTCTACGGAAATGAATTTTAAAACAAGGGACAAATGTGAACGCGACATAAAAAATTACCTCAGTGAAAAAATATGAATACGAAAGCACATTTGTTCAGTATTTTTATTTCTAAAAAGTGAAGTTTTTACATTAGTTCCAAAACTACTTTAAATGTATTTTTTTTTTTTGTTGGCATCCATGAGGAAAAATTTGGCTGAAATAGGTTTTTTCAGTCGGTTTCATCGATGGGCAAGTGTTATTTTGTAAAATTTGTAATGTGACAATCGTTGCAGTGAAAAAATCACAAAAAGATCAACATATAAGATACCAAAAACACAAAAAATGCCACAAAAAACCACAGAACTACAAATCAAACGTTTATAATAAAAACGTTATGCACTCGGCTTTTTTGTTTAAACCTTTGCAAAATGCTAGTAGCTTCCGACATTCGTATAAATATGTAAATTGACAAATCCATATTTCGCTCAATTTATTTACAAATACACAACTTACAACTTTAAAGTACTTGAATAAACAACTCTTCGAAAAAATTACAAAAAGCCTATAAACGATGAAACTATTTTACAAGTAAAAAGTGTGATAAAATACGAGAATATATACGGGTGACAATAGGCGAAACAACCGACACTACCGGAAGATATGTGGCTAATGTTGTGGAAGGTGAAAAAAACCGCAAAAAGTTTTCGGTAAAGAAAGCCGCAAAAAGTTTTTATTGAATATTGCTATATTAGGCAAAGCCAATAGTTTCACAGTAGCTAGACTTTTCGACAATTCCGTTAAAACTTTAGGCGAAGATTTTAACTTAGACAAAATTTTAATGTTTTTATCAGATGCTGTGCCTTTATGGTGTAGGCGGCTGCTGCAATTAAAATTGTTTATCAGAAAATTTTACACGTCACTTGTTTGGCACACGGGATTACATTGAGTGGCCGAAACTATAAGATCAATACATCCCGATGTAGACCTACTTTTTGAGACATGTCAGTTCATAAAACCCCAAAATTATTTTGAAAAAAACCTTTCACAAAAACTGCTAGAGGCATAAAAATCACTAATAGATTGTATAACTTTACTAAAAAACCAAAATGTATTTAACTAGTATTTTCTTACCCTAGGAGCTTCCACACACCAGATGAAAATTATACTTAAACGACTATAAATGAATTTGTTTACCAGAAACATCCTAAATTCATTGAAACGTAAATGAGCACTGCCTACGCGCATAGTACAGCCGAGCAGTATAACAATACACTGTGCCATTTGTATGGAGGGAGGGGTCCTTTTGAAATCATTGAGGTACGATTTAAAGGGTTATACGCGGTGAGCAAGATATCTCTGGTTTGGATTATTTGAAATAAAAAAAAAACAGACGATTCTATTAGTGGATAGATAAATCTAGGTATTGATCGAAAGAATAGACGAAATTTTGATTTTTGACAAAATGGCAACTCCGAAAAAAAAAATCCGATTTTCGATCAAAATTTTTTCGTTAAATTGTTTAAAAAAATAGAGATAATTATCGGAAATCTTATTCCTTCGATCAATACCTGAAAAATATATCTCAGAAGGTTGTGTTAAAATTTCAGACCGATTGGTTGAGCCGTTTTTGAGAAATCGTGCTCACCGACTTTGAAAACACCGTTTTGAGAAAAACCCATTCAAAGTTTCAAAAGACTTTTATATTTACATCGTTAAATTTTTTTTTTCATGAGTGTATCTCCAAGAATATTTGCCGGATCGATTTGAAATTTTAGAGAATAGACAAATATATCTGTATGTATATGCGACGTTTCACGTCAACCTGACCACCCCTCTATCCAAAAATTGAAGCAACATAAAAAAATCGTTCTGGGCTTAAATTGCTCGTATAATCATATGCTTTCGAAATTTGACTGGCCTTTCGAAAAATTCGAGATGGCGGATTTAAATGGCACCAAAACGAGCGAAATCTCCGGTTAATCGAATAATATCATCTAGCAATTCTCATTATGTATGTTCTCAAGGTCGCTGATTGGGAATTCATAGTCATCTATGCTCATATAACCCATAGTCATTTAACTGATGCTTTAAAATCACATAGCTCCTTGACCTAACCTCAAAAAACCTAAGACCCCCTCTAACGCAAGCTTTAAACCTGAAAAGCCCAAATAACAAAACCTTCGAAATGCAATATCCCCGTAACATAAGCTAGTAAACCCCATAGCCTAAACCTATGCTTCATAGTCACAGAGCCCCTCAACCTAACCTCAAAAATCCCTGTAACTCCATAACTTAAGCTTTCAAATTCCATACTAACTTGACTTAAGCTTTTGGAACATGTAGTATGTATCTTAATATAAGTTATTATATCCCATCGACCCTTTACCTAACCTGAGAAATTCCATAGCCGCTCATAAATGTTAATCCCCTTGATCTCTCCTATTACAAATTTACTTTTTTGGATTTATAGGAATTTTTTAGGTTAGGTTGAGCGGCTGTGAGATTTCTAAGGTTAGGTAAAGGTTCAGTGAGATATAATAACTTATATTAAGAGGCTAAATGTTTCAAAAGCTTAAGTCAAATGAGATACGGAATTTAAAAGTTTAAGTTTGTTATAGGAGTTACAGGGATTTTTGAGGTTAGGTTGAGGGTTCCTGTGACTATGAAGCTTAGGTTTAGACTTTGTGGCTTACTAGCTTATGTAACGTGGATATTACATTTTGTAGATTTTGTTATTAGGGATTTTCAGTTTATAGGTTGAATTAGAGAGTGTATTAGGTTTTTTGAGGCTAGGTCAAGAAGCTACGTGATTTTAAAGCATAGGTTACAGTACTATGGGGTATAGAAGCATATCTGTCTCTAAATTCCCAATCAGCGACCTTGAGAACATACATAATGAGAATTGCTAGATGATATTATTCGATTAACCGGATGTTTCGCTCGTTTCGGCGCCATTTTGAATCCGCCATCTCGAATTATTCAAAAGGCTAGTCAAATATCGAAAGCATATGATTATACGAACAATTTAAGCCCAGAATGAATTTTGTATGTTGCGTCAGACAGAGGGGTGGTCAAGTTGACGTGAAACGTCCCGTATACATTCCGAAAATGCAGTAAAAAAAAAATCGATTTTTTGAAATTTCTAACTGCGTATAACCCTTAAGCACCGGTACAACTTAGGCGACTTTCCTCTACGGTATTCATATTTTTCATAATTTTTTTAAAATTACTTCCCACAATTTTCGTTAAAATAAAAGAATTTTTCGTTTTTTACCTTTTTGATTTTATTTTTATTTTTGTATGCCTTTTATAAATTCAATTCACACAACATCACATTCACATATACTGTTAAAGATGAATATGCTGCAGATGTAACCTGAAAGGAATAAAACTTTAGTTTATATATTGATCCATTCTTCACCTGATACACTGCATAGTCATATTGTAGGAGCGGCAGCTGATGGGCCATCGGACTCTTCAAGTGGGGAGTGTGTGCAGTTCCTTCCTGTGTATTTACGGAGCAACCCAAACAATCAACCTAAAATAAAATATAAAACTCTACAATATATATTTATATACTTTACATTATTATATACTTTGTTAATTGAATTATTTACTTACATATTTACTTAAATCTTATTTGAAATCCATAAATTTCTGTACTACTCGTATGTATTGTTTACAATTTTAGTTAAGGGGGGAACCTGCTTCAGATATTAATTTTTTTGCTTTAAGAATTCATTTAGTATCTGAAGAATATATTTCCAAAGTTTCAAGCCCAACAGAAAGTCCTAAAGGTCCCTGGGAAGTCACCGAAGTGATGCGAAGTAACGCGTTCTCTTCAAGAATGTGTAACGAAACATCGTCACCGAGGGTGTTGACCATATATAACGTAGAATTATAACGATAAATCGATAATAATTAATAACCTGGTCTAGCAAGTTTGATCGTTTTAAGGGGGGAGAAATGTTTTTTTTTATGGACCGGACGGCGTGCGAAAAATTTTTGAGTTGAGTGGTGAGTCAAACAAATAATGGTATTACGTGAGGGAATACAAAAAAAAATAAAGAAGGAAAAAAGATAATAAAATAAAACAAAAAGACAATATAGTGGCCATAAACGTAAAACTTCCGTGCCATAAATTATTGTGTGATAAATTTCCGCATGTTTGAATTACGTTTAATTTATATTATCAGAAAACGTGAACTAATTGATTCCAGAAGAAGTACGGTTTATGGAATATTCCGTTATTCTCAAAAATTTTGATAAATTGGAACACATTGAAGTTTTGACATGGCCACCACATTCACGTGATCTAAATATGTACTATTGAAATTGTGTGGGGATGGATGACAAGGAAGGTTTATGAGGATGGAAGGCAATTTGAAGATCAGGAGTCGCTTATCGCGGCTATAATGGATGTCTGGAAGGAACTCTCCTTAAATTACTTAAAATCTTAATACGATTCAATCCCAAATAGGATTATTGAAGAGATTTCAAATCATAGAGGTAACACTCACTACTAAATAATAAAAATAATAGTTTCCCTAAGCATAAACACTGTTTTATTTGTTGTTTTTTTAAGTGAACCTATTCTAATGACGCATTTTTTATTGATACATTTATTTTAAATCTAAAACAAAAGCTAACGGGTCTCTCAAAATACCAGGTTTTGTTCTGAAACTACGTAATCATGGCACTCTTTGATTTCATAATTGAAAAAACCGTTAAAAGTTTTACCGTTTTTGAAAAAATTGAAAAATTTCGGTGAACCTATTCATATGATTGGGAGGTACATATATAAAAACACGAGTAGATAAAATATTGTTTTATTTTAATTAAAATGTAAACAATTTAAATTTATAACATAAGAATTATAAAAATTAACAAAATATACTCACACATATTTTATTATAAAATGCAGTGAGAAAAGTCACGGAAAACCAAATCAATGACAATTTTGTTTAATTTGTCATTTTTTTCTTGAGACATTTTGAAAAAGACACATCAACAGAATCGCATTTTAGAACTCACAACCATATATTGTCATTTTATAGCAGTTCAAATTTTAATACAAAGTCACAAAAAATTGTCATTTATCACTTGATCAGAATCTAGGTCCTGGTGTACAAATTCGAAACGTTGAAACGAATTTGGAAGTTGGTATTACTATTAAAATAATTTGCTCAACCAGCAAATTAATCTATTAATGTCCAAATTTGGCATCTTTACATCACGCAACATACATCCATGAACAACATCAACAATCACCGGCAGCTTTCATACATATGAGTGTTTATATTTTTATTGTTTGCATATTTTTATTTTATTTTGGTTTTCATTCATAAGCATATCATTTATCACAAACAATTACAGTATAATTAATAAGTAAAAGATTTCAATTTACCAGTAATAAGTAAAAAATTTTTTTTTTGTGTTTAATTTAGGTAGTACCTAACATTTTTTTTTGTTACCTATTAGTTTAGTAGGGAATACTTTAGGTTGGTACCAACCTTTTTGTTTTTTTTTATACAACACAACAGTCTCTTAGGTTATAAGTTTAGTATCCATTTGTAAAACTTTTTTTCTATTTCTGAATATTGAGTGTCTTAATAAAACGACATTTCGTTAAATATCGGTCTTTCCTGAATCGTGTTCCCGTTTTCAGGAAGTGATAAGTTGAATTTATTATGAGTGAGATTGGGAAGATGTGTGTCTACTTCAAAAATGGGTAAGTTGCTGATTATTGTTTGCCTTCTTGTTTCCTTCCTCTTCCCCATCGTTCCTGTGGTCTAACAAGATTTATCAACGGTTTAGGAAAACCCACCCCATACCCTGAGTTTAGCCGGCTTGAAATGACCACCCTAAACCCTGTTGATAAATACATTTTCTGCTAACAGTTGGTACTATGTGAGATCGGGTGTGAAAGTATCAGAGTAATGATGATTTTTATACCCTGAACCACAAGACACATTCCGATAACTGTTACAAATGAAAACTTCAACCGAGTTTTTCTTGAAACGTGTGTTTTTGCGCGCCGTGGAATGTAACTCAAAAATTAATGGACCAATCAACTTGAAATTTTGTACACATATTCTTTAGCTTATCGGCCTTTGCCCAAACCTAAAAGTTCGTATAAATTGTTTAAACAAATATTGGATTTAACAAATTGTTTAAAAAAAAAAATTGTTTTTAATTATATTTTTTTTTTTGCTGCTTTTAGGTTCATGCAAAGCGAAATAAATTATTTTAATGAAAAAAACTTGTTTCGTTGATTTTAGTTAACTACAAGGACCTGGGTGTTTGACGGCACAAACTCTAGTAATCAAATTCGAGCACCTCTAGTGCCGCCATTTTGTTTTTTTCACTCATAAAACAATTTGTTTGTATTCATTAGAACATCAGTATTATTATGCAATTTGTTTCATTACAATAAGTATATTATGCTCTCAATTTTTTGTAAAAAATTATTGAAAAACCAGTTGTCTGGAGGAGGTGCCCCCCTTAATGACATTTTTATTGTACGTAAATTGGTAGTCATATTTTGTATTTGCTTATGGCAATATTTGTGGTGAATTAATTAATTAAAATTTAAATTGCTAGATGTCATTTAGAATATTTAAGAGAATTATAAAACTCACCTTTTTCATTTTACAACAGCAAAAATTTTGGAAATTTGAACTTCATGATTTTTGATAGGGTGTATATTGCGCACGCAATTTGGAGTAAACTTCATAGCAATTTTTTGAATTAAATACTAGTTAATTGATTTTAAATTTTTTTTTTGTGTTTATTAGAGTAAACATCGAAATTAAGAATTTCTAGAAAATTTTTATCAAAATTCAATTTTTTCGACCTGATATATAACGGTAAAATATTAAATGGCTTATTAAACTAAATAACCCTGATTTTAAAATTATTTTTTTTGCTCAAAATAAAGTTTAACTAATCAACAATCACATATTTAAATATAGATGTAGTGTTATCTTTTTGTTTTTAAACTACACAAATTCAAACATAGGGCATTCTACCCGCATGGTACACTTTTACATTTTTCTTTGATAGTTTAGTAACGTAACTAAACTAAGAACGAAAATTTGCATGAATCTTCATTTCTGGAAGTTTTTTATTTCCCTTCGTCGAAATTTACGATCATCTCAAAAAAAAAAAAGCAAAATTGATGAAAGGTTAGACGGTTATAAAAATAAAAATGTATGGTTCAATTTATAAATTTATTTTGAAATAATATTGTTCACTAATGATTTTTGAATTTGAAAATGATTTAGTCACAAATTTATGTTCCCTTTATGTTGTTTTCTTTTGAAACTACACTATGTAATTTAAATATTGATGGGTCTCCTCTCACAATTCAATTTATGATTTAATTTCTTATCTCTTTGTTTCACATTGTAAACGCAATTATGTATTTATTTATTCCTAAAACTACCTGATATAAAAGAAAAGATTTCCCATTAGAATCAGAAAATTTCAGTAGGTACAAAAGATTCGATAGATTCAGTGCAAGGTTATCTCTGGAATAATGCACAAGCCACAATACATCCGTTCGTTATTTATTATAAGGATCCTGAGAGCACTGCAGTGAAACATAAAACATTCATTATTATTTCAAATTGTATGGAACACGATAGCATCGCGGTACATCTATTCAAAACTAAAATGATTGAATTTAAAAAAAAAAGAAATAATGTTGAACATCGAAAAGATTTTCGGAACATTCAAAAGAGGTGCCTAATGCTACAGTTTAATAAAGGGGTCAATTCAAACACCACAACAGCTATACGAATGGGCTAAATCATGGGAATCAACAATGCACTTTAAATATGCCACGAGACAAGAGTATGATGAAGTCAAATTACAATTGTAAAGTCGTTACCAAAGCGCAATTAACATAAAGGGAACTGACGGTTATCATTGTTTTATACTTAAGGTAAAAAATAAATTCGTTACTAAAACATTTTAAAATTCAAAAATCGTTGGTGAACATTACATTTCAAAATAAATTTATAAATTGAACCATACATTTTTATTGATGTGAAAACATCTTTAGCGGCAGGAGTAAGTAAAAAATTGTATAGAAATCGGGTTACGGAAACAAAAATGCCGAGCAAAAAATATTGCTGGTATGTGTGAATATCGATAAGAACAAAAAATAAATAAAACGTAAAATCAATGCAAAATCTACGCACACACATGCAATATACAACATCATCCGGCATTTCAAAAACATCGTGAGCCGAATACAAAAAAAATCTAAAAGAAAACCGCCTACTTTAATTTATTTTGTTGTGAAAATATCTGCTGTATATGGCCGCAGCAGCAAGTGTTTTTGAAAATGAAAATTACATACGAGTAAAAGGACCACAAATTATGCTTGTGAAGTGTAACAGTTATTTACGTTACAAGGGCGGTAAATGAGTTGTTACAGTACGAGTTCGATGTTTATTTGAGAATTTTGAACGAGTACTGTAACGATCATGTAACGGACGTGTAACCTGATTTTGCTTTGTTCAGTGAGTTTGCCGTGACCATTTACTACTATGGAGGTTTAGGTGATTAACTTAACAGAACTATACTTTGCTCATGCTTAATTATTGTCAGTAAGGTTCGTCCTCCAAATTCAAAATAGAATTATAACTTACTGACTTTTGAACCAAAAATGTAACTTAGTTTAAATACTGAGAAAACAACATCCGTCTTTATGGAGGGTCAATAGTTATTTAATTCATAAAAATGTTTTGAAGTTTACTTCAAATGGCGTTTTTTACCATTTTTGCAAAACTTTGGGACCATCCTGTGCGCAACATACACCCTATATCAAAAAAATAAACTAACGTTATTTTTTATTTTTGGAACTACTACACGTACACCAAAAATAACACAAATCAAAAATCATGAAGTTCAGTCACTGCTGCCCAAAAATAAAATTACTCAACTATGAAAAGAAAAAATATACATACATTGTGAGACACATTCGAGAATTTGTTACGGTGAAACAAAGAAACTTATAAACAAATAAAACAGTGACAAAAAACCAAACAGTGATTTTTTTATTGACCTATACACTTTTCTGTTGGATTCGAGAATTTTTCGTCAGCATAATTTGGGACATACATAATAATATGCTTTTTTTTGAAAACGATAAAAACCGCAACGATAATTTTGGACCTTTACGCTCGAATTGGAAAAGAGAAACCAGCCCTCATTTATTTGAATAACCGCAGCCAGAAAAATAGGACACGAGATAAAAACAACGGATAAATAAAATATAAACGAATAAAATATTACATTGGATTTTTATAAAGAAATTTGGACGGTGATTTGTGTTGGTTTTTTATGAAAACGGTAAACCACTACCAACATCTACACCAACTTCCAAAAAATTCAATTTGGCAAATTTACATATACATACATACATATTTATATCAATACTCACGATATAGCAATATAAAGATATGCTCAATTGCTTTTATTTTGCGCATTGCGTCATCCCGTGACAATTTAATACATTTTACTGAGTTTATTTTTTGATTCAGAGAATGATTATGTTTTTGTCACTCGATGACGAGAACATGCGCGTCAGCAATCAGCATATCTCATTAATTTCTTATATTGTGATCAATACCCACTAATTCTCTTAACAGCAAATTCATTTAAACCTATTCAAAATCGAACATTAAAAAAAACTTAATAATTCTGTGGCAATATAACATAAGGGAATAACTCTAAAATTCGCATTTTTCAGGAAAACGTTTTTAAAATTAAGAGATACTCAAAATCGTATGAGTTTTATGAATTCTTGCTTTTTTAAATGATTATTACGGTTGTTTGTAGTTGCTGGATTATTACAAAAAATTGATATGATATGAATTCGAAATTTGAAATAATATGTAAAAGGGTATAACTTGAGTTATTCCCTTATGCCATATTGCCACCGAATTAAAACCTTACTGTATTATAGTGAGTTATTCCTAATTTCTCACCTTTTTTCTATGAGCGATGAAAGTAGTAGATAAATTATTTATGTCACTTTAAATAATAACCTAATATTCTTATACAGATACTTGTGTACATTTACTAATTCAAGCAATATTGTTTTGATTTATCAGTAAAAACATAATGCTCTATTTCTATTGTATTGTATGATATTGAATAGGCTTTATAAAAACACAAGACACGCCAAGCTATTGTATCTTCGAAATTTACTTATCATTAATCCGTTAATGCGATCTATAACAACAGTCAAATTCCCTTTTCTCATAAAACACACAGAATCGATCGTATTGCAAAGCAAAACAAAAGCATATACTATACAGATAACTACAACGTAAGAATAGAAAAAAATATTATACCCGATAATACACAATCCACCATTTATAATTAAAACATCAAGAAAAGTCGTTTTACTATTGTTTTAAGCCAAAACCAAAAACAACAAAACAAATCTTATTGTTTTCCTCCAATTTCTTATCTTTTTCTTGTTATTTTTTTCTTCTTCTGAATTTTTCTTCATTTCTTGATTATTTTTGCTGTATTATTTTTTATGGTGTTATTTGGGTTTCTGATTAATTATGCTGAAAATAAAAAATAATAACTTTAGAATGAATAAATTTTCTTTATTTAATTTTTTTCTGTATTTGTTAATTTCTTATATAACTTTGCGTTCACCCCTCCCTATCCAAAAAAAAAAAAAAAACTCAAACGGGTACACAAAGAAAAGCTCATTTTTGCTATTTATTTATTGTTCAAATATAAATTAGAAACAAAATTTAAAATATGTATGTATGTATAGAAAAAGGGGAGAATATTTGAATTGAACATAAATTGGAATAAATGAGCCGTTTATTTTAAAATTGGGGCAAGTCCATATTTTGTCCAAACTAGATTAGATAATGAAAGAATAGAGAATCAATAAATTCAAAAATATAAGGGATTACGAATTATCTTATTTATTGTGCAAGTATTAGGGATTCATTTTTTTTTGTTTTGGCTATAAATTGCATACCGATAAAAAGACCATAATATTATTATTGTTATCATTAACTTAAGTTTGTTGAAAAATTGAGTTGCCCTAGTTTAAAAATAAATGACTCAATAATTAATTCAATAAAATTTATTGATTGGTTGAATAATTAAATAAAAATATGTAAATTAAATTAATTTGAAATGTTTTAAACAAAAAAATAACATTAAAAATAAGACAATCAACACAACAAATATCAAAATATAATAAGAGTGTGGGTACAAAGAAAGGGGTTTTTAATCGAATGCTTTTCATTTATCATGTCAAACGCAATTTATTTAAATTTTCTCTGTTTTTCGGCACAGCAATGAAATCGAAAAGTTTTTCATTTGATTCCTTCTGTTTTTCTCCGTTCACTGATTTAACCACTGTGTGTTAATTTAATTTGATTAAGTTAACATTATTTTAAGGTTCGCACATTTTATAACTGTGGCAGGGGGAAATGTCGAATATAATGTGTTTTAGAGATGAAAATTAATTCAGTAGGAAGCGTGGCAGGAAAATGTAATTTAGTAATAATTTTAGAATTCGGGTATATTTTATTAAATCAGTTTATTCAATAGATATACAAATTAATCAATGATATTAAAGAATTTCGATGAAATGTTTGGAAAGAAGCCATCATTATTGTTTTTTCTTAGATAATTCGGTGTTTATTCGCTGGCATCTACAGTCGTTGGCCAAAAAACTTGCGCACCTATTGAAACCACATAAATATTTGTTTTAAAAGTCGATTACAGTGTTTAAATTTAGTCCAGTTTTCTGGCTATGGCATTACATATATCAAGGTAGCCTAGTTTCAATGAAAGCGGTTGCACCAGATTTGTCTTTGTCGCTGATGTGCTTTCCATCCATTTTTTCGAAAACAAAGAATTTGTTAATCTCACACAAAATTTCACTCTAACACCAGTACGTGACAAATTTTAAACATACACATAGTCAAAAAAATATTCGGTCAGTCTAAAATTTGAATTATTTATGATTATTAGAAAAACAACTGAATTTCAAATAAAACAAAAATGTGCAGGAGTTTATCATTTCAACAAATCCTTTTCATCCACATAAACAAAATGAAAGTATGTATTTACATTTAAATTAAAAAAAAAAAATTGAGGTGTGGCCACCATACGACTTTCTTTTACGAACAGCGAATTTCGAGAAACTTTTATAATGCAAATTCCTTGCCAACTTAAGATTGTTTTTATTTTTTCATGTTTTCTATAAATTGTATATTTTTGAAATATTTGAAAAATAAATTTTCTGTTTCACGGAATCTGGGAGCTGGGACCCCAAAATGTATGTAAAAAGTTTAAACATGAAGTTGCAGTTTGATTGGTTAAACCGTCTGTACTACAAACTGACAGACGTATATATGAAATTATGAACAGACACCACTACGAAACCCAATTTTTCGGACTCATTATTACACAGGTAAGCAAAATAAAAGGTGATATTTATTAAATTAAATTTTTTCTTTTAATTTATTGGAATTTGTATTAGTGATTTTTTGTAAACCTTTTACTTTTTAAGATATGTGCAAAACACATTTTCTGGCCCAAGGGAGTGGCCACTTCCGGTTGACCGATTTGGCAATTTAAGATACATTTATGCTAAAAAACCGGAAGTACAAATAGTAGTGTGCAAATTAATTATAATTAGCATAATTGGGCTAATACACACAATAATTAAAATGACAAATGCAAGAACTGCTGTAACTCCCTGTAAAAAAGTGTGGGGGGGGGGGAGTTTTTTTTTTGCAATTATAAAACAATATACATACTAAAGGACCACAAACCATAATAAGTCGTTAAAAAAGTTAAGAAACATGAAAAAATGATGTAGGTACATTCAATTAGGCTATATATACATATATATATTTTTGTGTTAGCCAACCATCAACTTTATTTTATTTTATAAAATTTTTTAATTTTTTTTTCAAATTTTTTTTTATTTTTAAATTTTATTTTTTATTTTTAATTTTTTAATTTTTATTTTTTATTTTTTGGAAACATTTTGTTTTAGTAATTTTTTGTAAACCCCATGCTGGAAACACATGAGTAGAATTCTGTAAGCAGCAAAATTAGAATACACAAATTTAAATGAATTGAAATAAATGATTCTGCTTGTTATGTTGAATTCTGCTTCATGATTCTATTTCTAATTATGCTGCGAATCAGGAGGCTACATTACGTAAAAGATAACAAATCTAGTACAATTTGTATACTTTTTATTTTTTTCAATCAATTTTTAATTTGGTGACAGAAAATAAGTTTTGTGTGGCAAGTGCCAAATTGGAGGATAAAAATTAATTAATTTGTGACAAAATAAGGCATCTTTCATTTAAAAAATGTACATTAAAATTAAATATGTATCAAATAAATAAAACAAATTCTGCTTATCAAAAAAGACGCTCATGTAATTCAACCAAATTTTTACCGGCAGTGCTGCTAGCAGAAATTCTGCTCATGTGTTTCCAGCATAGAGGCAATGATACATTCAATTTTCTATTTTTGCCTTAAAAGCTTGATTTCCATGAGAAAATCTTACTGACCAGTATATGTTACTGAAAAAGATAGAGGAGTAAAAACAACCAAAAATTCCATTAGAGTGACAAGAACAGTAATTTTTTTTATAGCAAAACTAAATGGTTGTATTTTGACAGATTTTTGTTAACATAACCAATACATATCATAATTTTTTGTAACTCATTGTGTGTGTTTCATTTTTTTTGTATTTTCGATAAATTATTTACTTTTGTGAAAAAATTAAACTTAAACTTGATAAATAATAAGTAAACATAATAAATGAATGTGTTTTAATTCAATTTGTAATAAGAACTTGTAATTTGAATGGAAATAAATCTGTGGTAAAAATTTAAACGGAGATAACTCTAAAATTCGCATTATTCAGAAAACGTTTTTAAAATTAGGAGTTATCCAAATTCGTTTGAGTTTTTAGAATTCTGCTTATTACGCTTATTATGGTTGTTTGTAGCTGCCGAAATATTACAAAAAAAATTGATTCAATTGAGTGATGTGATTCTAGAGCTGAAAGGTCATAAATATATTTAGCAGCGGAGGTAGAAGATGTTACTATGAAATAATCAGGAGCAAATTTCATTCAAGCCATTTAATAAAACACTTAAAATTTTAAATTGATTTAATTTATTAATAAACAAAAAACTACCAAGATACAATATTGTTTTAAAGTAATTTATTAGTATTTTACTTCAGGAAAAGCAAATATGGAAACTATTTGGTAGTTTCCATTAGGCATAAAAACATTATAAAACAAAAAAATGTTATTATAATAATAAATTAATAATAATAATAGGAATACTATTTTAGAAATACATAATTTGTTAATAGTAATATATATAATATTTTAAATAATTCAGCGGCTGGTGAACGCACGTCTTCAATACCATGAAACAAAAACAGAAAAAACAATAAAATATCAACAAAAAAAAATTTAAAACTATGAAACAATACTTATCTTCAATTTTTATTTTTCTACTCTTCCTCCTGTGGCGACTCGATTAGGCCGCTCATCATTTTTTGCTGCGCTTTCAGCCGGGTTGTCAAACTCAGCGACTCCAAATATGGTTTTAACGAGCCCAAAAACATACCTATTGACTCGGGTTCGGTGGTGTGGCCACAGAAGTACTCGGTGGCACTGGCAACTTTCTTTCGAGCGCTTCCACGTACCGGCGCTGAAAATCATGTGCCTCTTCTCGGTAATTTAGCTCTAAAAATAAATCAATTTAATATAGTTTAACTAGTATCAATCACATTATGTTTACTTAATACTTTTCTTGTTTTTGGGAGAATCTTGGAGCCTGTTGGAATCAACAGTATTTTCAGTGTCCCCACCCAACTCGATAGATCTAAATAGAAAAATTAAATAAAAAGAATTGTAAAAATAAATGTTACTGACAAGGGGCAATATCCGTACTTCTTGGTTCATTCGTGTCATCTAAAAATGACAGAAGTTTTGCAAATGTATAGGGCTTTTGACACCCGCCTTTTGAACCACTCTGAGTTCGATTTTTGGTGCGCTTGTAGGTGGCCTGTATTGTTTCCCAGTGTTTTCTCACTCTCGTTACATTGTCACGAGTAGCTGTGAAATCTATATTAGACGTATATTAAATTGAATTAATTTTTTGCGCTCGAATATCACAATTCTTATAACCACCGTCGCGAATATTCCATAAGGCTGGTCGGCTCTGCACAGCCTCAATAATTAATTTTAAAATAAAAAAATTTTAAGGTTAGAATTTTATAACAAAATATTTAAAAATCGTTTGGCATACCGGAATGCAGCTCCAATTCAATCATTATTGGCGCAGGCGAAATTGGCTTAAATGATGAACTGTTGTCAAACTGTTGTTGATAATATGAATCGGGTTCTTTTAAGAGAGTGTTTTCATCTTCATAGTCTTCCAAATAGCATTCCAGTATATTGGAATTTGTTATGTCTTCACACTCTACAACTTCGGCTGGAACATTTTGCAGCACAATAATTTTTTTTGCTCCTAAAATTATAACAACATTGAATAACGATTGTAATAAAACTTTAAGGTACAAAGTGAAAAGTTAACTTTCTTGTTTTGTTTTGTTTTATTTTTGATATGAAATGTTTTATCGTTGCATTGGTGTGTCTGACAAATAAAGATGCGTTCCTTCTTTGTTTTTAGTTGTGTTCGTGTATGAACTGATGTGGTGGTGAGTGAATGTAAAATGTATGTAAGATTATGTATGATGAATGAGTGTATACATGAATAAATGAGCGAGCCGCTACAAGGTTGAACTTCAAAAAACTTGTTCTACACACACCTTAAGAAGTATTTTACATAAAACGGGCTATAATGGTCGCACGACTCGGAAGCGACCGAAAATTTCTTCGCCTAAGAGAAAAAAACGCATGGCATATGCCAGAGAATATGTTGGTAAACCAGATGAGTTCTGGAACTCGGTATTGTTTTCAGATGAAAGCAAATATAATATTTATGGTTCTGTGGCACTATTCTGGTTTTCCCGAGGAATTGCGAATTGGGAATTGATTTATTGTCAGTTTTTAATGTATTTTGGTTTTCTTTTTTCCAAAGCATACTGCGCAATTGGTATTTTTATAATGTTTTGGGAAAAAATAATTCCCAGCCAAATTTTTAGGGAAAAATAAACAACAAAATTGCTATGAAATGAAACTATTTTTCCCCAAAATTTAGTATGCTTTGGAACCAAAATACATTAAAAACTGACAATAAATCAATTCCCAATTCGCAATTCCCCGGGAAAACCAGAATAGTGCCACACTGATGGTCGAATTAAAGTATAGCAAAAAGTAAATGAACTCTGTGAAACACGGGAAGCTTCCGTACTAATTCGCAGAGTTCTATTTCCCATTGAATGAGATAGAAGAGTACCCTGAGCTCAGGAAACTTTGGTTCCATTCAAAACCGCTTCGCATTCAGATGGCCACGAAAATGAATGCTTTTTACTGACCTTACCGAGCTTACAGAGATGACCATGTCAAGCAAGCGAGCAAGATGTTCGGCTAAATGAGGGATGAAGCGATGGTAATAATTAACTAGGCCCACGAAACGCTGCACTTGCCTAACAGAAGTGGGTTGACGGAAGGACTGGATTGCCACGATACAATTCTTAGATGGCTTGACACCATCTTTGTCGATATCGTGGCTAAGGAAGTTTAAGGAAGCTGCGCCGAATTCGCATTTTTAGACGGCTTAATTATTAGACCATATTCTGATAGACACTGAAATAAAACGTTTAGATTTTCGAGGTGCTCTACTGCATTTTTACTAGATACCAAGATGTCATCGATGTAAAGGTAGACGAAATCCAAGCTTTTTGTGGCTTCATCCATTAGACGTTGGAATGTCTGCGCTGGGTTTCTAAGAACTTATGGTATTCTCGTGAATTCAAGAAGTCCAAAATGTACGGTGATTGCTGTCTAATACATCCTCTGCAGCGACAGGTATCTGGTGATAGGCACGCGCGAGCTCTATTTTGGAAAAAACGATGCAGCCGTGTACGTTGAGGGAAAGGATACCTATCTGGTACCGTAATTGCGTTCAATTTTCAGTAGTCCCCAGCGCTGGATGAACTCTGCCTACATAACCCGAGTTTTAGCATGTGCTTAAATTCAGCTTTTGCGATTTTATGCCTCTCGGAAACTAATCGTTTGGCTCGAGAAAAAGGTAAATGGCCATCTGTAACAATTCGATACACGACTTTGCGTTGTATTAGATGGTCATAACGGGCCTGCTCTGTTCTGTCGACGGCAAAAAGTCGCGGTGTTATATCAACGGGAACTTTAATGCCCATTGTATTGACGGTAAGATTGGTATTTGTGTTTAGAAGACGCTTCTGCTTTAAATCGACTTTAGTCGTCGAATTTTGCTAAAAAAATCAGCTTCATTTAATGGTTTCATGATAGAAGCAACAACAAATGCTACTCGAAAATCACTACGCACACCTAAATCTATATGTAAAAGGCGAGTTCCATATGGGTTATAGCCGAACCATTAGCTGCAACTAACCGACTCTCCGAATCAGTCACTAAGTTATGGAAAAGTATTTTAGGTACGACGGAAACAACTGCACCGGTGTCGATAAAAAAATTTAGTTTGGTAATTGTACTCTGATAATAAGGCGATGATTGTGAATCGTCCCGTCGCTCATCGCATGTACTTTGGAACGATTTAGTTTTCCGGCTTTGTTTGAACCTGTGTAGCAGAGGTTTGTCCGAATGAACAACCCTCGCATTTTCTGGCTCGTTCTTTAAATTTTCGGTGGTACCAGCATATCCAATAACCAGTGCATTCTCTTGATTTGTTGCGATACCTCGAGCGGTTATTATATTTCCTGTTATTCGATCGGTTTCTAGACCGAGAACAGTTAGAAAATGTACGATTGAATTTGGCAGTTATAGCCTTTTATAGATTTAAAAGTGTAATATCTGATTGGTTCGAGGTGCTTTGAGATTTTGAGGATGGTTTCGGTTCTACAGTATCGCACACATAGCTTGGACGGTTTATTTCGAAAATACGGTCCACGAAATTGATTAATTCGTTGATGTCTTCCTGTTCTCGAATAACGGCTATCGATCTTATAGAATCTGGTAGTCGGCCCAACTAGAGACTTTCTAATAATTGTTCGTTCACGCCAGTAGATGTCCCTGCTTTTTCTTCGAGGTGAGGATAGAAATCAGAGAGTGTTAAATCGGCCATGTCAGTCGATTTAAAGAGGTTTTCGATCCCACCTTGTTCTGACACTGACCGCCTCTTAATAACTTTATCTCGAAGTTTCTCGTATTTATTATTTTCCGGAGGCTTCCGGCCTAATTTAGCATCACGAAGGATTAGGCTAATTTATCAGTGTTAAATAAATGTACTGATCCATAAATCCTTTATTTAATACTACCTAAAGAAACAGATAAATCTTGGATTGCGTTTTTTATTTTGTATGTAAATAGCAGAAATTTCATAGAAGGAATACATTTAAAAGGACACTTAAATCTTCAAATAAATTTACTTCTTCTCTTCCATTCGTTTTAAAACTCATTTGTTTATATAATCCTATCTCTAGATTTGTATAATAAATATGAATGTTGTTTTCAACTTGACCACATTTTATTTATATATTTTAAGCTAAGACAAACCAAAACCGTCTAAATTGAGCCATAAACTAATTTTCTAACCATTGGCCTTTAAGAAAATATAAAAACAAAAATAAAATTTAGCTTTTAGAAACATTTAGATTTATTCACGAGAAGTAATGAATTTGAACTACAAAAATAAAGAAATAAAAAAATTATTCATAAGTTGATGAGAAATGATTTTGAGCCAACAAATAATAATATTAAAAAAATACATTTTGGAGTTTTTTTTTATTTACTCCATTCATACAAATTCATCATAATGACAACTAAATTTGTCTCCTTAATCTAATAATTTTTCATGATTTTATGTTTTCATCTTTCCTTGTACTCGTTTTATATTTTTTTTTTTTTGGTTGCCTCCAATGTTCTCGGATTCATGATGTACTGTATACGGTATAGAATTTTATATTGTCTTCCAACCAACAAAATTGTTTATTTTTTCGTTGTGCTTTTTTAATTTTTTTGAAAATTAAAATAGAAAATTGAAATTTGAATTTTGTATATACATATGTATGTATGTATTTGTATACACAATAAAAAAATAAACAAATAAAAATATAATTCTGATTTATTACGAAAGATTATTCATGTTTATGTACATATACAAAAAAAACTGGTTGAAAGTTTCACTTTGAAGGAAACAATTTTTTGTTGTTTTAGAATTTAATGAATGGTGTTCCTCTATGAAATTATGGTTAGAAATTAAAACACGTATTGTTCGTAAATTTTGAATTTATCTAACCATAAATAGAGTTTTATGTCTGTAATTTTGGAAAATAGGTACAAAATGGAAATAATTGGGAAAAAGGAAATATTTTTTATTTAGTATATTTATTAATGTTAGCAAATTATCATTTTATAATCACCTTATTTCTCTGAGATGGAATGATAAATTAGACGATTTAGTTATTTTGAGGATTTTACGTACGATTATTCATTATAAATTAAATATTTTTATTATGCCTAATTGTTGTATGCTTCTCAATATGGTAGATGTTCACGATCTAAATTCCAATACTACAACTATGTAGAAACTACCAAATATGTCTACATAGTATACCTCCAAGTGATCAAACCCGGGTAATGCTATAAATCATTGGCTATATTGAAACTAACTACTTGTTTTTCTTATTAATTTTTATTTGAGTTTGCAAAACTTATTTTTTAATTTTTTTTTTCTCACTTTATTGAAGAATGACGAAAAGTGGTTATGGGTAATCAACACCAATTGTAAATGGAAAACCTATTCTTCATTTAGTTTTATTTTAGTAACCTAGGTACTGTGATATTTTTTCCTGTACATTTATTTGCACAATTTATTTTGAAAGTGGCGTAAGTTGATTTTTCAAAATAGTTAAGTTAATCATAACAATAGAGATATAGAGTATTAGCACAGATAAGAATAGACAGATGTGTATCTTGTATGGGCTATATTTACATCAATACCAAATTCCAATCCAATCCTTTTAGAGCAGGACGTACATTTCTGTCCCTTTTTATTTTTTTTTTACGTATGGCTATTTTGATTATATCAAAGCAAACATGGCATGGCTATTTTGATTATATCAAAGCAAACATAAACCAACTTCAAACAAAATTTTATTTTATAATATATACGTCCTGTTCTAAAAGGATTAGATTGGAATTTTTAGTAATGTAAATATGACCCATACAAGATCCACATGTGTCTATTCTTATCTGTGGTATTAGCATAGAAAAAGAATATAAGAATATTCCTTTTCATATATTAAATGGCACTCGAACCACCAAAATAGATAATTATGTACTGACTGTATGCACTCCAATACAGAAAGAGGCCAACATTTAGTTTTAATTATGTTCCTATCCTTGTTGCACATTGGCTGAAGGAAAATAAGATTGCATTTTTTTTTACGGGTAGTAAACCAATCATTATGAATGAATGAAATTATAATAAACAAGACGATAACCAAACATTCATTTCATACTATACCGAAAATCAATGTTTACGTGATTGATTTCAGTCCGGGAAATGAATCATTACGTCAGAGAACAAAAGTATCCGGAAAACGAGCTATTACAGTAGAGTAGACTGTAAAACCAAACAATAAAAAAAATAACTAAGGTAACTTGATAATTTGAAAATCATTTGGATTGATTTTCTTTAAATTTCAAATTCATATTTTTACTTTAAAATTCAATTTTAAATGAAAAAATCGAATTAATGTCCCATGTAGTATGAAATAAAACGTTGTACGTTACACGTACGTTAAATGATCGTTACAGTACTCGTTCAAAATTCTGGACTCGGCTCCTTCGTCGCCTCGTCCATAAACGTCGAACTCGTACTGTAACAACTCATTTACCGCCCTTGTGACGTAAATAACTATTGTGTGTGGTCGTATTGTTGAAAACCAAAACCAACAATAATTACCACCAATATTTTAAATTTATTTTTCGCTTATACATGAAAGTATTGGTGATCGGATACACTATATAAATTGTAGACAAAACAAAACATACGAAGTTTCCCACCAATACTTCCAAGTATAAGCGATTTATTACGGAATTAGGCTTGTTGTACATTAGTGTTGGTTTTGTTGAAAACCTATAGCAACAAACGATTGTGTTACCGTAGTATGTGTGTAAAAAAATAACGATCATTTTAATGCCATTCCCTATGTAGAATTTTGTTTTGAGAGTATTGTTTTGTTAGTGTAAACAATTTTTTTCGTGTACTTAATGGCAAAGTGCGTCATTTCTTGGCTGAAAACAGTAAAGAAAACTGCTACTTTTCTCCTTAGCAACACATTTCTTCACTATAAACACTTTTCTTCATAGAAACGCTTTTTTCCAAATGATTTTTGGATTTTTGACTTTTATATATTTGCTTACTGCGATTGTTATGTACACGCTATGCATACATACTTTGATCCAAACTAGATCTACCTTTTTTATTTTTACCTGGTTTGTCGTCAAATACACGAAAAAATAGCATGTCCGACACGTAAGAAAAGTAGTTTTCCATGCTCGTTAAATTGTTAATCCACTCGCTCACTAGCGCTCGCTCGTGAATTAAACAAGTACACTCGCTGGAAAACATCACTTTTTTTTACTTGTAGAACAATCTACTATTGTATAATCAAAACCAACCACAAATATCCTTGCGGTTCTCTTAATGACAGATATCATAAAATAAATGTATATTGGCTTGTCCTGATGTGAGAGTTTTATACAGGTAATATTTAAATAGAAAATTTCAATGTTTACATATTTTATAACGCGTTTGGATATGGCGGCAACTTGCTAATCTAATATAACTCAATGCACATTTTTATATCCAATGAATAGGAACATGTAGTGATTCACTCATGTAATTCGTTTATTACATTCAATCATTCCTACAATTGTTCGAAATTTAACCCATCCGACTATAAATTATAATTGTATTTGAACAGCTCTTTTCGGTATAGTAGTGACAATCGCAGAATATTTAACTAACATATTCTGGGGTGGGATTCCATAAAGTGATAAGTGATAGTCACCTATCACTTTTTCAAAATTGACATTCCGTATGGTGATTATCACCACAATTATCACGTTTTGGTGATCACTTTTTGGTGATTGTGTTTTAGCTATCACTTTCATTATCACCAACCAGAAAACAACCTACAAAAAAATATTTTATGATTTATTTATAGAAAATGGGTTATTTATGAATATTTCATTATTTTCTTAATATTATATATTTAAATTTAAAGCAAAACAAATCACAAAAATGTTAATAAAAAACAAGTTTTAACGCAATCGGTCTTTAGATAAAATCAGTTGAGTGGCATAGGGTATTTTAAATTTTGAATATGTAATTTTAATGTTTAATAAAATTATAGCCGAGCCATCAAGACTAATGTCATTTTCGATTACTATTTTTTTATTATGTCGAGTTTAGTTTTTTTTGCACCGAGTTTAGTTTTTTGTGGTCAATCGTAAACGACATAAATAAATATTTCTACCAAATTATTATTTTATTAAAAAAAAAAAATTGTCCGTTTAAGAGTCCGTTTAAGATATGGTTAAGTCTGTCTCTCAACTGTTCCACCCCGCGCGGATATGCCAAATGAGGTACATTAATAATTTATTATTATTATTATATGTTCAATTTTATTTCGACCAAGTGAAATTAACGTTTCTACTAATCGTTGTCAAAAGCCTTAAAAATTTTAATTTCGGTTACATTTAAAAAGTTGACATTTTATTGACTTTTCAAGTGTTTTTGTTGCCCGATACAACACGTTTAGTACTTTTAGTACAATTTTTTAGTGATCACTTTATAAAATACCAATTTAGGTGGTGATCACCCCTGTGGTGATCACTGTTAGCTATCACCAACAGAATAATCACCGATCACCTTCTGGAATCTCACCCCTAGTTTGTATCTCTACTCACTATTTTCACAAAATACCAAAGTATAAGAACAGTCAAACCAAAATAAAATTATAAGCCAGCGCGAAGCTAGCGACACTCTTTGAATATTATTTTCTGGTACTAACATTAGGTGTCTAGTAAGGGAAACAAATTCATTTATATGTGATTTTGTATTGAAAATGGAATATACATATGTATATTCCCTTCACTGTAAAGCATATTTTCAATTTCTCATTTCATTCGTTTTCACTTTGTTTCGTTTTTGTATTTTCGGAATTTTATTTACATACAGTGCTGCCAGATCGACAGATTTGACTGTTTTTCACCGATTTTTGATCTTAAAACAGGAAAACAGATTTCAGCTAATATTTGCCAGATTTGTCATGAAATCCCTGTTATTAACAGATTTCTGAAAACAAATTAATTTTGTTTTAGATTATATTATGATTTCCACCAAAACCAAAAATATGTGAATTGGGCTGATCTAAATGGTATTTTTTGGTGTTGACACTTGTGGAGTCTATTTCGATTTATATTCCACTGCAATGCTTGAAGGGTAAAAAATGTTGATATTTGTGGAAATTATTTCCATTTAAATTCTACATTCAATAATCGGTTTCACCGTCGTGATGAATAGACGTAAAATCGATGTGCGCATAATAAAATTAAATTAAAATAATCAAAAAGTGCAGTGTTAGTTCTTTTTAATTATTTATTTTTTTCTTTTATGTGTTTTGTGTGTGTGTTTTTTTTTTAAATTCAATAAAGATAAACAAACATAAAAAAACAATAAGTGAATAATGTGTAAGTGATGAGCCAAAATTCTAACGGGACTAATTTAGAAAGCTCATGGCTATACAGTGAAACTAAAATGGGCAAAGTGCAACATAGCCCAAAGAAACAATCAACAATGCACGAGGAAAATAATGCACAATTGGCAAATTTAACTATACCGCCGTTTAATGCAACACAATCACCGCGAAAAAAAATTGCGTTAACAGCAAATTTAATAAATTGTAATTTAAATGAAAATAAAAATAATGAACTCAGTGCGACGAACTCATCGTCGACCGATAATAAAAATGATGATAGTGACATAGGTCAGTGTAATGAAACACAGTTAGTGCAAACGGGATTGGATAGGTATCTTACTGTTCAAGCCAAGCGAAAACGAAGTCCAAAATCCGCGCAACTCGCTAGCAGAAGCAAAGCGACAAGGATGGAACAATCTGCAGACCAAATACCTCTGAGCAACAGGTATTCCAGTTTAGAGGTAGAAGCTCCCGAAGCTACAGCAGATAATGCTAAGAACGAGAAGCCGCCACCAATTTACTTAAGAGAGGCATCAAATAATGAGCTTGTGGAAAAAATCAAATCATTAACTGATTCAAAATTTTATATAACCTCACTCAAGAGGGGTAAGATAAATGAAGTGAAAATACAGCCATTCGAAACTAATGGGTTCAGAGCCTTAGTAAATTATTTCGACCAAGCCCATAAACGGTATTACACATACCAGCTAAAAAGTCAAAAGGGGCTAACTGTTATCTTAAGAGGTATTGAGAGCTCTGTAGATATAAGCGAAATACACTCTGCGCTTAGGGAAAAAGGTTTCCATGCCAAATCCATTACAAATATCCTAAACCGTGAAAAGATACCTCAACCTATGTTTCGCCTAGAACTAGAGCCAGATGCAGGAAAAGAGAAAGGGCGCGATATATATAACCTACGATATTTACTCTATCGTAAAATCACGGTAGAGGAACCCAAGAAGAGGACCGGACCAGTTCAGTGCATCAAGTGCCAAGAATATGGCCACACCAAAGCTTACTGTACCTTACACGATGTTTGTGTTATTTGTGGTGAACTTCACGATTCAAAACAGTGCAACAAGGTGAAAAACGATCCTTCAGTAAAACGCTGCAGTAACTGTGGCGAAAATCACACTGCAAACTATAGAGGGTGCCCAGTATACTTGGATTTAAAGCGCAAAATCAATCCAAAATTGCGATATGAGCAAAGAGTGCTCAATGCAAATTACAACCAAAGAACTTTGACGCCAAGAACTTCAGTTGTTCAACAAACCGAGAATTTGGGGACAAATCTCAGCAGTTTTGCGCAACCTGGGATCTCTTATGCAAACATTCTGAAACGTGCCGCTTCGAAAGCAAAAGTTAATTTTATTGAAGAAGAAGTCTCAATTCATGCAACCGTAAACAAACTAACTGAAACGATCCAAAGTTTCATGATGATGATGGAGAAACAAATCAGCATGATGATGCAAAATATGAACACACTAATGCAAATTATCGTCAAAAACCAAAAATGACTGTCCTAAAAATAGCTATTTGGAATGCGAATGGTCTTTCACAGCATAAAGCTGAGTTACAAGCCTTTCTCATTGAGCACAGTATAGATATCATGCTAATATCAGAAACACGCTTCACGAATAAAACGTTTTTTAAAATTAACGGATATTTAGTATACGACACCCAACACCCGGACGGAAAAGCACACGGTGGCACTGCTGTCTTAATAAAAAAAAGAATAAAGCATTATGTACACAGCAAGTATGAGAAAGAGCACATCCAAGCAACTAATATTTGCTTAGAAGAATGGTCTGGAAAATGTGTAATATCGGCCGTTTACTGCCCTTCAAAACATGCAATTAAAAAGCAGCAATTTATCGATTATTTTAACCGGCTGGGCAATAAATTCCTTGCGGGTGGCGATTACAATGCTAAACATGTGCAATGGGGATCAAGATTGTCGACACCAAAAGGCAAACAACTTTATGAAGCTATAGAGGAGCAGTCTCTGGATTATTTATCTGCTGATCACCCCACTTACTGGCCCACGGATCAAAAGAAAGTTCCTGATCTAATTGACTTCTGTGTAACTAAAGGCATTCCACGTACGTATGTGAATGCAACCAATTGCTATGATCTGTCTTCCGATCACTCGCCGGTAATAGTAACAATGAGTACCGACGTCCTAAGGACAGAAATTCCGAAACGTCTTACAAACAAGCGAACTAATTGGGATCAATACAGGAGACTAGTCGAAAAAAATTGTCTACTGAATATTCCTCTTACCACACCAGCAGATATTGATACGGCAGCAGAACATTTAAAAGATACCCTGGCGTTGTCAGCTGAAAAGGCTACACCCGTCATAAGTAGTTTTGAAAAAGTTAATAAACTGCCACATAGTATTCAGGAACTTATCCAGGAAAAGCGAAAAATTCGCCGTCAATGGCAACAAACAAAATCACCGTCATTAAAAAGGGAATTAAATCGATCTATTAAGACTCTTAGATTTGCTTTGCGGGAAGAAGAAAACCAGAACGTCCAGAATTATTTAAGTGAACTTTCGGCAACCGAAGGAAGGGACAGGCTACTCTTTGTGGAAGGCAACAAAAAATTTAAAAAGGCCAACAAACTCGAATCCACCAATCAGACTTCCAACTGGGGATTGGGCGAGAAGCGATGAAGAAAAAGCCAATGCTTTTGCTGCTCATCTAACGACGGTATTCGCACCACACCAGGAAACAAATTCTTTCGTGCTACCCGAGCAAATGGATGATGGATTGTCTTTTAAACCTATAAAGTATAATTGGAAGAAAGTTAAGAATACAATTAAAAATTGTATAAACCCTAAAAAGGCACCAGGGCATGATCTTATTACTGGAAAAATGATAAGGGAATTGCCAGACAATTGCATAAAACTACTATTTTTTTTATTTTTATTTATCTGAATTAAATACAATTTTTTATTTTTTTATTTAATGACCTTGCCTTACAAATTAATACAATAACAATATAAATTACCTAAATAAACATTCTATTAACTTAAAAGTAAATAATCAAGACAACAGATAAATAATTAGGAACATTTGAAACATATAGAAATGTTGTGTTAAATGCCCCATCAAGATAAAATATTTTATAATCAAATTTATTTGCGTGAGGTGCAACCAATCAATTATTTATTTAATTATATTATTAAAATATGTGTACATATATGTATGACTAGAAAAGATTATAAGAAAACATACCTAGAGAGACAAAAACTAAAAAAATAAGAACTTTAAAAAAACTTTGGATGAGAAAAAAATGATAAAAGAAAAAGAAAAATTATTATAAATAAACATGAGAATAAATGCACGACGAGTTCATTACAATTACTTTAAAAATACCTTTCAATGTCATCAAGCATATCAAACAGCCATAACTTAAGATTCCGTAAGAAAATATTTATTCGGTTATCTGACTTCACAAACTGGGGTAAGTTATTATACAAGTATGGTGCGGAACAATCATAAAATCGACGAAAATATTCTTTCTTTGTAAATGGAACTATGCACCTATTTGTAGTTCTTAAATTATACTTTATGTTAGTTTTTACTTTATCATACCCACTTCTAGTATAAAATATTTTCAAAACTCTATATACATATAAATGGCGTAACGGTAATATTTTAGAAGACTTAAACAAAGTAAAAGACGGGAAGCGTCTGTTCTTGAAGAAAATGGTTCGGAGAATATATTTTTGGGCAACTATTAACGGTTTTAAATTATTTAAGTACGTTCCTCCCCAACAAGCAATACCATAATTGATTTTTGACTGAATCAAAGAATAATATAGGGACTTCATAATATATTTCGGGCAAAGTGACCTTAATATATGAAATTTTCTAACACTCGCATACATGTGTTGTTTTAAGCTTTTAATGTGGTCTACAAATTTCAAACGATCATCTAGAGTAACACCTAGATATTTAAAGCTTACAACTCTGTCAATTTTAATGCACTTATCAGTACATAAATGATTATCACAATTTACAGAATGACACATCACAAGATCATAATTAGAATCTAACTTAGTGTCACTCATATTAAACAAAACAAATTTCGATTTAGGACTCAGAATCATAGAATGCAAATTGAACCATTTCCTCAGGGTATACAAATCATTTACCATGCAGTCTTGTACCTCTCGGAAAGAAATAGAAGTATATGAAAGAGCAGTATCGTCTGCGAACGCTACTGGCTGCCCTTTGAATTCCAAACTAAGCAAAGAGTTAATATAAATGATAAATAAAATAGGTCCTAGCACCGAACCCTGCGGTACACCATTTAAAACTTCCAAATAATTACTATAAATATCATTAATTTTAACCCGCTGCATTCTGGAATCCAAGTACGACTTAAACCAATCTAATTCCTTCCCTCTAAATCCAGCATAATATAACTTATTAACCAAAATTTTGTGGTCAACAGTATCAAAAGCCTTGGTAATGTCTATGAACAGAGCTCCACATTTTTTATTATTATTTAAGCCATTGTAAATATTGGACAACAATTTGAGAATCGCGTCCTCTGTATTTAAGGATGCTCTGAAACCAAATTGATCATTATTAAAAAATTGTGTCTCTTGCAAGAATATGATCATTCTATTTTTTACTAATTTTTCAAAAATCTTTGAAAAAACTGATAACAACGAAATAGGACGAAAATTTGACATGTTTGAAGTTTCCCCGCTTTTGAACAATGGAATAATAACAGCATTTTTAAGTTTAATTGGAAAGGTGGCGGTACCAATACTAAAATTAAAAATAAATGTGAGTGGATCTATTATATTAAAGCAAATTTGTTTAATTATTACATTACTAAAAAAACATTCATACTTTCATCTTTTTAACATTCATATTCAACGCGATCATGCGAACCGGTTATATTCCTCAAAAATGGAAAGTATCCGTAATCACAATGATTCTTAAGCCAGGAAAAAATGAAACACAAATTCCATCATATCGTCCAATAAGCATGCTGCCCACAATTTCCAAGCTATTCGAAAAAATGTTATTAACGAAATTGAAACCAGTGTTAACAGTGCGCCATATTATTCCAGACCATCAATTTGGGTTTCGAAACCAACATAGTACCATAGAGCAAGTACACAGAATTGTAAATGTAATCAAAAGAACCTTCGAGGAAAAGAAATATTGTTCTGCTGTCTTCTTGGATATCGCTCAAGCATTTGATAAAGTTTGGCATGATGGGCTAATTTACAAAATTAAAGAACTTTTACCTAAGAAATTTCACTCAATTCTGGAAAACTACCTTCTTGAAAGGCAATACATGGTTAAACAAAATAGTGCAACTACTTGCTTTTACGATATAAACGCAGGTGTCCCACAAGGCAGCGTCCTAGGACCAATACTATACTTGATGTACACAGCCGATTTGCCTGTAACCAACAAAGTAATGATATCAACATTTGCCGATGATACGGCCATCCTGGTCCTGGCGTCAAACAAAACTCCCGAAACCGCCCCAAAGGAATTACAGAATCATTTGAAAAAAATCGAGGGCTGGCTGAAGAAATGGCGAATAAAAGTGAATGAAAAAAAATCAACACACGTCACATTCACGCTGAACAAACGCACCTGCCCACCAGTGGTACTAAACGATATTAATATTCCTCAACAAACCAAGGTCAAATACTTAGGTTTGCACCTGGATAGACGGCTGACATGGAAACAACATAATGAAGCAAAGCGCAACCAAATAAAAATGACGTTTTCCAAAATGTATTGGCTGATGGGGAGAAAATCTCAGCTGTCTTTAGACAACAAAGTTTTACTATATAAAGTGATAATCAGACCCATATGGACATATGGTATTCAGTTATGGGGATCCACCAGCGCGTCAAACAGAGAACTCCTTCAACGAACCCAAGCGAAAATACTTCGCAGTATTACCAATGCTCCATGGTACATTCGAAATAGCAATATACATGTCGACCTTGGAATTAAAACCATTAAAGAAACAATTAAAGAATTTAGTTCGAAATATTACTCAAAACTAGAAGCACATCCCAACGAATTGGCCAGGGATATACTAAAACAACCGCGATTTAGGCGACTAAGAAGAACAGATCCACTCGGATTGATGAACCTGTAAATTTATTAATGTTTAGGTTACACATATGTATAATCTAAATTAATTGAATTGTGAACACAAATAATAGGTATTAACATTGGTTAATATTTAAAATTTTAATAATTTTAGGTTAAGATTTGAATACTTCTTGTTAGTTTCTTTTGTAGAAAGATTCAAGAATAAAGCCATTGGCAGCATTTATAAAAAAAAAAAAATATTCTACATTGATATGTGATGGGTAGAAACAGTTATGTTTTATGTACTCCTTTTCGTTTCAACATTCAAATTGAGTTACCAATGTATCACGATATAAGAAATTAATAAGATATGCTCACGCGCATGTTATCGTCATCGAGTGACAAAAACATTATCATTCTCTGAATCAGAAAACAAACGCAGTAGGCCATGTTCAAATAAAAACGCCGTACTAAAAAGTTGTCACGGGATGACGAAATGCGCAAAATAAAACCAATTTTGAAAAGCAATTGAGCATATTTTATATTGCTATATCGTACCAATGTATCATAAAGGATTTTCAAAATATTTTTTTTAGAATAGTGTTAATGTTATCGAATTGTTTCAACTGTTTTTAAAACAAATGACTCGTATTAGTTTTGGAAAAGAATTTTATGTATTTTCGGTATATATATAAACGTAATTAATTTATAGTGATTAGTGTATATTCTCGTCTAATTATTATACATACTTAATATTTACGTTATTCTTATTTTAACGTACTAATGGAGAAATTTTTGAAGAAAATTGGTAAGTTTCGCACACAGAAATATACATTTGCATTTTCATGCTATATTCATTTTCTTATTTTAGGTAACCTTAAATTAAAATGCATTCTCGTAAATTTACAGGACCTATTGAAACACCGGCTGAATCCATTGCAGTCGAAGTAAATAATATTCCTTCTTGTCAAATGTAATTCAGAAACATTCGGTACAAAAAAAACTTGTTAATTTATGTTAATTGCGAATTTGTATTAATGTCGATTTTTATTTTATTTTAGTCCTATAAAAGAAAAAGAAGAAGTGCTATATGGCTATGTAAATCAGACAACTTATTGGCTTATTGCAAAGTTTGTAGTGTTGAGTTAAAATCTGCTGGTGGAATCACCAACTTACAACGACTAGAGTTTCTGCTCGAGAAATCTCATCTCGAGAATCTCGTGAACGATTTTTGAATTTTAATACTCGTAATCTCGAGAAAAATTAATTTAAAAATTTCGGGATTCGCATTTCTCGAGAAATTTAATCGAGATTCTCGAGAAATATTAATACTATATTTAGCGGCACCTATATACATATCTTATTTTGTTGTTCAGTATGTTTAATTTTTTTATAAATAAAATAGTGCTTGATATACATTTATTACCTTTTTTAAATAAATTTTACAATTAAATTTAAAAGAAAAATTTCTTTGTTTGTTAAAAAGAAGAGACATTTAAATTTAACTCCCAAAATTATTTTAATATGACCGAATATAACAGCGAAGGTGTGTTGGAAATATTTTAAAAGAACTGCCCTTGACCAAGATATAGCTAGTTGTACCCAATACGCGGAGTCTCTTGCGTGTAAGGCCGCATCTACGACGGGTTTACATCGACATTCGCCTGTGAAAATTATAGAATGTTCTACCAGCGTTGTTTGTGAACCGACAACCAAAAAAGGAAACAGATCGGCGAGTACTTTATAAACGATAAAAGTTTAACCCTTGCAAGAATTATTTCTTAGCTTGCTGCAAACGATGGAATGTCTATTAATGGTAATGTTAAAGAATTAATTTATTCGAAACAATCTGCAATTATAGGGATCCTTATTCCCGAAAAATTCATCAGGTGTGATGAATTTCGCCTGAAAATTTAGGCTTGATGAGAATTGAAGGTTCATGCTCTGCTTAAAAAGCGATTGAAATGGTGACTTTTAAACTAATACTAATTCAATATCATCTAAAAATATTATTAACTCTTTGAATCAATGGTATAACACGTAAAATTCCATACCCTCCTAATTTTAATAAAACTCCCGCCAAAATCATTGACCCAGATACGGGAGCCTCTACATGAGCCTTAAGTAATTATAAATGTACTAAAAATATTGGTATTTTTACTAAAAAAGCAAAAATTAATGATAAATATAACAAAACTCTAAATATATCTGTTGATAATAATATAAATTCTAAATGTATAATTTCATTATAAACATAAAAAACTCCCACTAATAATGGCAATGAAGCAAACAAAGTATAAAATCGTTCGATTTAAATTACAAATCAGATATAGTTTCTATTACGATGGAGCCAGTATAATGTTGAAAAATCGTATGTTGTCGCCGGCTTTTCATCAGTTCTGTTATAATTACGCAATACACTTGGCGGTAATGCCAATCTTCGTGTAACAATTAAGGAAGGAATAAAGGAAATGATTTCTGAGGTTCACGAATTGCAGTTATTGTTAGATTGTAAGACCCGATGAAATACCATCAAAAGCATGATTGAATGTTTTTTTTTTTTAAATAAACCAGACATTATAAAAACGGTAAATGATCTTAATCTTGGTCGATACTATGAGATCCAAAAAATGATGATACAGGTGCCTCCAATATATTGCGCATCCTTACGCCAGTTAAAAAATCAATAGAGGCACTTCGCCGTTAAGATGCGTCATTTATCATGTATTGAATTTAATTAATCTTCAAGTTCAACAACGTCTCAGGACGATATTAGTTCTATAGAACAACTTCTAGAGGAGAGTATTCGTGAAAGCATACAGCTACCCACAACAATAGAGAATGACCTCCGTTGTTCGGAAATGGTGGTTTATGAAGCAACTGGTAAAATAACTAGAAATTTGGAAAATCTTACAAATGTTTATTATTAATTAAACCCACATCTACGTAAAATGAAAGGAATTTTTCGGTGTCTGAAAATTTGTGTACCAAACGAAGAGTACGTAACCCTTTCCGGTCCAAAAAAGACAATTTGTCTCCCTAACTAAGGGGCAAGTGTAACATTTGTGATGGTCACGATCAAAACCCAACGATTTTATATATTTGTCACAATTTAAGTCTAACTCTCACTTTTGTTACATTAAATTAAAATATTCTGTAATGTCCGTACGGAAAATTTAAAATGCATAAATCATTGATCAACCCGCACAATTGTACGGTTGAAAAATGAAGCGCAAAACGAGAATTTTTTTAGTACTTTGCAATATTTTATCGGTTCAGTTAATAGTTCTATCTATGATTGAACATTAATACTAAATAATTCAACCGATAAATCATTACAAAAACGAACGTAAAAATACGATATTAATTGTCAAACGTCATCATGGAACGCGCAATGAATCGAGGAAAAAGTAAGTAGAATTTTAATTAGAAATAAATAAAATATTTAATTTTAATTTGAGCTAATCGTTAGTTTATATGTTAAACTCGTAATTACGAATATTATTTTGCCAAATTAAATTAAGTTTCTAAGTTAGAACAGTGCTGAAATACTGAGCAGCACCAAGATATACAGAAAATAAGGTATAATATTGCGCATGCTGTTGCTATCCTTTTTTCACAATTTGACGTCACGTGAAGACAAAAATGCTGATATGTATATGGAGTTTCGTGATATTTTTATTAATTTTTTAAATAAATGGAAAATAAATGAAGTTTTTTTTATTTTTGCCGTTAATTATTTTTCGACTTTATATTAAAATTAAACATTTCAATTTTGATTTTAGTTATATACTGCAATACTTTCGGAATTAAATCGCGAAATAGGCATGTTTTATTATTCGTGTCTAGAGCAGACTGTTTGAGCACATTGCATAACAAGTTTCGGAATTTATAAGTATAATTTTTTTGTTAAATTCAGAGAACGAATTGATTTTAATTATTTAATTCAAAAATTTGGGAGTGTTCGATTTGAAATATACTAAATTTGAATAATTCCTATTGCAACAAAACTATCAATTGTACTTCTGATAAGAACACATATAGAACACTAAACAGTGAATGGGTGTTTTGATTTATTTGTAGCGAAAACCATAAGACAATAAATGAAATAAGCCAGAGATTTAATTTTAATTTATAGTTTTATTTAATTTCCTTTTTTTCAAATTTATATTATTGAATTATTATTTAATATATTTCTTCATTAAAATTTAACGTTGAATATGGATATAATATTTGAATAGGTACGTGGATAGTGGATACCAATAATTTGAAGCCAAACGAAAATAGATGGCAAAAATTTGAGTACATAACGTAAAACAATAAAAAATTATATAATTGGTACGTAAATGGCCAAATACATTTAATAATTTAATTGTTTTATGTTATGTATTCATAATTTTGTTTACCCTTTTTTCCATTTATCTTAGACATTATACACTCGAAAGTATTATTTCTCAAATATTTGGACCATAAAAGAAATATAAAGCATAAAAAGGGTCTCGGTAAACTATCATTATCAATTGTAAATACGGTTTGTTAAAAAAAATTACGATTATTGTTGATTTAATTAAAAAATTAACCAAAAAACCGCCAAACTTCATATAAATGTGTGCTTTTTTGTCTTCACGTGACGTGATGCGCAAAGAAAGACGAAAATGAGACACGGGAATATACTACCTCTTTTTTCTGTATATCTTGGAGCAGCACAATTGTGAATGTTGGTCTGTTCTTAGTGTGAGATTTTACATAACCTAAATAATATTTTTTATAGCTTTATTTCGGAACGGACAGTGGCTCGTGGATGAAGATGAGCTTCAAAATATATTCGACAATATCACAGATGATGACGACAGCGATTTGGATCAATGCGATGTAAGTGATATTCCAGCCGACATAATCGATCCACTTATTAACCCCCTCAATGACAATACTGAAGAAACTTATGATTTAAATTGGCGCCTAAATAGTTTTGTTCAGCAAAATTTGCCAAAATTGCAATCATGTTCGGTTCGAATACAGGTAAAACATCCACATCAATATTTTGCAAAATATTTCAACGACGAGCATTTTGAAAATGCAGCTTTGTACAGAAGTATGTACTATATGAAGAAAAGCGGTAAAGAATTAAAAACTTCCGCTCGAGAAATTAAGATATTGTATGGAATGTTCATAATTATGGGCTGCCTCACTTATCCTCGTATTAGTATGTACTGGAAGAAGGGGTATAATCTAGAGAAAGTATCATCCCAAATTTCGAAAAACCGATTCAAGATGCTTCGATCATCGTTACATTATGTTGATTTGGACGATGCAAATACCAGCGATATTTTATGGAAAGTAAATCCAATCATAAACGCAGTAAGAGACCAATGCTTATCAATTACACGGGACATCGACCATTACTCAGTGGACGAACAAATGATTCCCTTCACAGGACGCTGCCCAATACGACAATATGTTAAAAACAAACCACGTCCAGTGGGCTTAAAAAATTTTGTGATTGCAACATCTTCGGGGCTTGTGTTAGATTTCATAATATATATAGGTACTACAACTAATTTACCTAATAAAACACTAGGACTTGGCCCAGGCATTGTAATGCGACTTGTAGAATCGATACCCCAAGCGAGCTTTATATATTTTGATCGGTAAGTTAAAATAATTTATGTACATGAATTTGTGATTAATGTCTCTTAATATTTTATTTTAGTTATTTTACGACGGTTTCATTGATGAAAGAATTACTCAACATGGGTTATAAAGCTACGGGTACAATTATGTTAAACCGTTTGAAAGGCGCCAAATTTAAAAATGACAAAGCCATGGTACGCGGTCAAACCGAACAATTGGTGTTCAATGATGGGCTTCATAAAGTCGTTGCCGTTTAATGGAAGGACACTAAATCGGTAGTAGCTATCTCTACCATCGAAGGAAGCGAACCTAAAGAGAGCGTGCGTCGTTGGATTAAAAAAGACCGGAACTATGCCAATGTCCAGTGTCCTGCGGCAATTGCAAATTACAATATATTTATGGGCGGTATCGACATATATGACCAACTCTTAGAATATTACAGGACATTTTTTAAAACTAAGAAGTGGACTTTAAAGGTGGCCCACCATATGATAGATCTCGCGTGTGTAAACTCATGGATGGAGTATCGACGAGACTGCGATAACCTAAAAATTCCAAAAAAGAAGCAATTGAAATTATTGGATTTTAAACTTGAACTAAGCGACGTGCTTATTTCGACACCTGAGAGGAAACGACGATCAACCTCTGAAGCAACAAGCGAAGAAGACGTTGAGCAGTCTACATCGTTCAGTAAACCATCACCTTTACCATATCAAGGTAAAAGATACGACGGGTATGAACATTTGCCTGTATGGGATAATATCAGAGCTCCTAGGATGTGTCGACTAAAAGGGTGTAAAAGTCGTTCACGCTGTAGATGTACGAAATGTAATGTGTATTTATGTTCGAATAATAACAAAAATTGTTTTATTCAATTTCATACGAACGAAAACTGATAAATTTAGTAATAAGTTATTTTTGTAATTTTTTTTTATTTAATGTTTCATTTGAACTGAAATGTGATAGCTAACTACAGTACCTTAAATAGTTGAGTTAGTAATTAATTTATTATTTTATGATATTACTATAATTTATAAAATATTTTGAATTAAATAAAAATTAAAAAAGTAACCAAATAATTTTCATTCATTACTTTAACCATAGACAATCATAATAGATCTCTCATTTGACTAAAAACAGAAAATAAAAACAAAAATTTTCCATTCAAATATTATCGGTGTATTGCATATACGTATTATATTTGCAACGCATTCTAAAATTATTGCCTTATAAAATACACAACACAACGATACATTGGAATTATCAGAAGTTTTTGTTTTTTTCCTTTAGTTACTATGAAATGAGAAATCTAGTATGAATGTCTATGCTTTAACTTTAATACAGGCTAATTCTCACAATTGTACGGGTGCCTTAAATCAAATAAGGCTAATGCAAAACACAAATTGTTATTAAATCTGGGTTTCGCAATAGGTCTGAAATGATATACTAAATTTAAGGCCAAGTCGGTAACGTTTAAATTTCCTTGGTCCTAGGATCATTTAATTAAGGTGACCGTTTTTACTTCTTTTGGAAGCAAAATACTTCTTTTTCGTAGCTTGTACTTCTAAAAAATTGTTTACTTCCAAACAGAAGCAAACCACTAATACTGTTAGAATTACTCAATTAAAACAATTCTGTGAAGAATCCTCAATACAATACAAAAAATTACTAGGATTTTCTAAAACTCGATGGCTGGCACTGCTTCCAGCAATCGAAAGAATTTTGCAGGAGTTTGCTGCATTAAAATCGTACTTTCTCAGTATCGATGTTTGTCCAAAATCAATCAAAACATTTTTTGAGGATGAATCTCTTAGAAGTAACAGCTGCGATGAGGGACCTGCAAAATACTTTGGAGGAGAGATTGCGCACAAAATTTGTTCCATTTTTTTGTGCAAGAGGGTTGGACAAACTAGAACCGGCAAACCCTACTTTGCGGAAGAAATTCATGAAAAATGTGGACGTTTTTTATAGCAAGAGATTAGAATATTTAAAGAATAGATCAAGTTCGAAGTGACAGGGTTTGAATGGGTATTATTAACCAAAAAAATTGAGTGGGATCATGTTGCCGAATCATTAAATATTTTTAGTAACCATGTTACAAATTAAATAAATGATAATTTATTATTCGAAGAAGTACGACATGTCAATAATTTTTGCACGGAATTAAAATTTAGCGAGTTTGTAACGAATTTGGATGGGCATGGCGGTATAACGATGCTACTCGTTCCCTAAATAACTAAAATGCCATTCGTCACTGAATTTTTTTTTTCTTTCAACCATTCAGAGCTTCGGTGTGGTCTTTCATTGCCGGCTAAGGCTCAGGGATTAGGGTGGGTGTTCCCGAAGATGAATGGAAGCTAGCTTGACCACATAGGATAGTAGAAAGGAAAATGGGACTTGGATAGGATCAGACCGCTAATACTCACCTTCATCCTGTTCTAACTTACCTACATGTCACACTCTCAAGCACTGTTATTACTCCATCATGAGATAATCACTATTTCACAAAAATGAGCGAAAACGAAATCAATTTCCCGAAAGCGAACTTAACATCGAAATAAGAACACCGAAAATTCATTTAAATTAAATACGAAAATAATTTATTAATCAATGATAAAAAAACCCATAACCCAGAAAAAAAAATGTCGAAAATAAACAATTTAGAAACTAAAGTTATTTGTTAGTGAGCATTAGTCCTAAAAACTACCTACACCGACCTATAACTACTAATTGGAAAATTCTAGCCTAATTAATTTTTCTAACTTTTTAATTTTTTTTATATAAACAAAATTTATGTAATAATAAGTAAAATTATAATAAAAAAAAACCTTAACTTAATATTTACGGAATGGTACCATACTTTAATGTTGAATGTTGATTGTAGCGCTGATTTTTCTTAATTTTTATTGTTTTTATTTTTTTATTTCTTTAATTTTTCTTTTCAATGTTCATTAGAACCACACACTCATTTCTGCCATTTTTTTTTTCCACTTATAGTTTTTAATTATTTTTGGCTTTCTCAACTATGCCATCTTAAATTTGTTTGTTTGTTTTATTTTTATTTTTTTTACTTTTTATTTGTTTATGCCACCAAAATTCGATGAATACCCTTTTTTTTATTATTATTAGCAACTGTACATACAAAGCAATACTTGTTGCAGCAACTGTACAAAGCACCTTTTTAATTTTTTTTATGCTTTTATAATTTTAATTTTTGGTACGTTGCTTCACTTAACTATTTTTTACGTGTAATAAGGCGGGAATTATGTTTACACATTCAACACATTTTCATATATATTATTTTATATGATATTAATAATTATATTATTAGCGTTCTTTTTTTTTCAAGCCACTATGTCCGTTTTTTTTTTCGTACTTAACGGAGCTTTTATATTTAACAAGGTTTCTAATAATTTTAATTCTAATTTTTATTTTGATGCATTTCCACAAAGCACTAACATTTTAATTCATTATTGATTATTATGATAAATTATCTTCTTTTTTCCGTTTATTAGTTGTATATTTTTATTAATTTATTTTAGTTTTTATTTATTTTTGTATTATGAATTATCTTAACTAACTATAACTAATAATAGTCTCTACTAGACCAAAAAAAAAACTTTATTTAAGCACATAGCAAAGGTTTACATTTTAATTAACTTTAATTATTTATTTCCAATAAATTTTCTTAAGCCAATGTGGCAAGTTAAATTGCCCCGCGTGTTCAAAATTTCGGCTATTTAAATGATTCGCCCAATCCGTTAAATTAGGGGAAAATTTACAGTTCGGAACAACAAATAAATGCACCAATGATAACTTTCCACAAATAGCAATAAAAACAAATTCAGGGAACGTCAACCTAAAATTGGAACGAGCAATTCGTTTCAAATCGTGGGGACGACTCACCCCAGGAGATGTGTCTCACAAGCCGGGCAAAACTAATAAGTTATCCTTGTTTCCTTGTTTTTCTCCTTTCAGTAGTTATAACAAAATATTCGCCTTAAATTTTTAAATCTTTAAAGTGGTAAATTCCGATTGGGTTGCCGTCACAGTCGATCAATTCACATGCCACTCTTCCTATGAATTTCGTGATTGTAGCTTTAATGTATTTTGGAGCTAATTTGGCATTGAAACGTCTAGAAGCGTTGCTCTGAGTGAAATTTCTAACAAAAACCTTCTGTCCAATAACGAATCGAGGCTGCCTACTGTGCAAATTATAAGTGTGACGATTTTTTTCTGCAGATAGCATTAAATGCTTGTATATCTCTCGATGAGCGTGCAGGATATGTTCGGATCTATCGTCGACAAAAATTTGATGGCCGCCCAGTGTAAATGCTTTTTGAAGTATCTGGTAAGTGGAACCATGCATAATAGCATGCTGACCAAAAACATTAAAATGTGGGGAGCTTTTAGTTGCTTCGTGTACCGAATTTCTAATGGCATGCGTGATAGCATGCAAATGGACGTCCCAAAGACGCTGGTCATCTTTTATGTAAGCACGCAGTGCAGCTAAAATGTTTCTGTTAACACGCTCAGAAGCGTTAGCTTGAGGTGAGTATTTTGGGGTAAAGAGATGTTCAATTCCGTACTTATTACAAATATTTGCGACTACTTTGGAATTGAACTGCTGACCATTGTCAGTTACAATAACTTGAGGTACCCCAAACATCAGAAATACTTTAATTTCCAAAAATTTTATCACCTCGGCAGCAGTTGCTTGGCGAACGGCTTTAGTGAGTACAAATTTCGAGAAGTGGTCAACTACTATTAAGATAGATGTATTACCTTGTCGAGTTCGTGGGTAAGGCCCAAGAAAATCCATATAGATCCTCTGCCAAGGTCTAAATGTAGGGGGTAAATTGCAAAGTGGTGGACGAGTTGTGTAGTTTGCCGCTTTATTTTGTTTACACAAATCACAAGTTTTAATGAATTCAGTCACGTCAGCGAACAGTGTAGGCCAGAAGAAATATCTCTTGAGATATTCGGAAGTTTTAGTAATACCTAGATGTGCAGATGTTGGCGGACAGTGTGCAGTCTTGATCAAATCCAACCTCAATTCATCAGGTACAATTAATTTGTAAGTGGGGATATCTGAAGCAAAACTGTATTTTTCGGTAGGTTGTAATTGGATATATGCTTTTCCATCGACTAGTTT